>CM033640.1:26563006-26720447 GCA_019453435.1 Rhinogobius similis
TCCAACAATTACAGTGGATTTTACATTTATATTTGTCGTAATGAAGCTGGGCCAATACACTCTGTAAACTCTAGAAATCATTAAAAACATATACTCTTACATGCTGAATAAAACATTTGATTCATTTTTTAAAAGACTATATCGTGGTCAGTTTGATTGTACATTAGTATTCAATTCACCTGTAAAATAACAAGCTACTTACGATGACACTTCACCGTTATATTGATCACACTTGTATTTTTATTGTAGAAAAACAGAATTTAACATATTTATTTACATATGTATTTAATTATTTATTTTTTGTTGCATTATACTTCCCACCAGGAGCTTAAGTGACGCTTTGACAGGCTTTTTTTATGATTTCCTATTTTACATTTTTTATTCTTATTTGTACTTAAATGATTGAAAACAATCAGTGAAATAGTTTGTGTCTGTTATTAAAGGTTTTGTATGTCATTAGTATTAGACTTGACATCACACTGAGACAAAGGTTATGAATCATTTACACAAAATAAAATCGACTTTTTTGACTCTTTTAAACCAATTTTCACTGTATTTTATATTTGGTCAAGTAAAAACCTGACATTAGAGGAGTTTAGTGGTTGTTTCTTGATCTCCGCTTTCTAACCTCATTGGTTTTTACTACCTTAATTGCGGAAGAATTTATTATTATTATTATTTAAACTGCTTAACTGGAATAAAATTTGAAAATAATTTCACCAAATTTAATTAAAGAGTCCAACCTGTCGAAGTCACTTTATGATACAAACAGTTCATACAAATATAGTATAATTAAACTATTATTGTACATTTTTCAACACTTAAAAAGCTGGTTTACTTGATCTTTTTGGTGTTTTTCTACATTATGCAGTATCTTTAAAAAGCTGCTCTTTCTCACGTTAAAAATAAGACGCTCATGTGCTTCTTGTTTCTAATTTTTAAGTATTTTGTCTTGAAGTAAGAGCTAAAAAGCAGCGCTTCTGATTGGCTGTGCTTTGGGTGGTCCTCCCCAGTTTCACTTCCTTTGTCGTGCCTGAAAAAACTGTTTTAAAGCTGTGCACAGGACTGAAAATGAGTAAGTGTGATTTTAATGATGAGCCTAAGGGTTTGTGAGGGCCAGATTAAAAAAAAAAAATGAAAAAATACTTCCATTTCCGCATCGTCAAAACCAAACACCCCAGCTTTAAGTGTAAATTTGTTGTTTTTTGTCCTGAATCTGCTCTGTCTCTCCTTCTGTGACACTCGGTGACAGATAAGTCCCGACAGCTGAGGAGGAGGAGGCGCACGGGGGGAGGACCAGGCCCCGGGGCGCTATTTTTAACCCCGTTCACTGCACCCCGCACGGCCGCATGGTCCCGGAGCCTTCTGGAGCCTTCTCTGACCGAGCCCCGGACGAGTTTAAAGACGAGCCGCAGCGACGCCTGAGCAGAACCGGGACGGGACGGAAGGAGGCCCAGAGCTCAGGCCCAATGGCTCTGCACTGCTACAATCGAGGCTGCGGAGAGAAGTTTGACCCGCGCACGAACCAGGACGGTCAGTTACACCACGACCAGGAGGGGGTTCATTCATGTGGTTTGTGTCAGTTATTTAACTTTATTTAATCGAGGCAGATTTTACAGAGGGTTTTTCCTTGGGGCCAGAAACGAGGGATGAACCAGGACTAAAGAAGGGCAAGAGCAGGGCTAAAGAAGGGCAAGAGCAGGGCTAAACTAGGTCTAAGCCAGATCTAAACCAGGACTAGAGAAGGGCTAAACCAGGACTAAACCAGAACTAGAGAAGGACTAAACCAGGACTAGAGAAGGACTAAACCAGGACTAAACCAGAACTAAACCAAGACTAGAGAAGGGCTAAACCAGGACTAAACCAGGACTAGAGAAGGACTAAACCAGGACTAAAGAAGGGCAAGAGCAGGGCTAAACTAGGTCTACACCAGGACTAAACCAGGTCTAAACCAGGACTAAACCAGGGCTAAAGAAGGGCAAGAGCAGGGCTAAACTAGGTCTACACCAGGACTAAACCAGGTCTAAACCAGGACTAAACTAGGTCTACACCAGGACTAAACCAGGTCTAAACCAGGGCTAAAGAAGGGCAAGAGCAGGGCTAAACTAGGTTTACACCAGGACTAAACCAGGACTAGAGAAGGGCTAAACCAGGACTAAACCAGGACTAGAGAAAGGCTAAACCAGGACTAAACTAGGACTAAACCAGGACTAGAGAAGGGCTAAACCAAGTCTAAACCAGGACTAGAGAAGGGCTAAACCAGGACTAGAGCAGGGCTAAAGAAGGGCAAGAGCTGGGCTAAACTAGGTCTACACCAGGACTAGAGAAGGGCTAAACCAGGTCTAAACCAGGACTAAACCAGGACTAGAGAAAGGCTAAACCAGGATTAAACCAGGACTAGAGAAGGGTTAAACCAGGACTAAACCAGGACTAGAGAAGGGCTAAACCAGGTCTAAACCAGGATGGAAACCAGAACGAAATCCAGGACCAAAGCAGGTCCAAACCAGGGCTGAACCATGACTAAACCAGGACAAAACCAGGTCTAAATCAATAACAAGACAACAAATATTTTCTATATTTTTAAAGATGTGTTGAGGGCCGGATCACGCCCCGCGGAGGGCCTGATTTGGTCCCCGGCCTTCAGTTGAATAGCCCTGGTTCATTTTCATTTTAGGTGATGTTCAAGTTGTGCCTAACAACTCTCCGTGAATTTAAATCTGAAGCGTTCAAACTTTTTTCACTATTTGTTCATGTATTCCGTGATGGGCTGATGGTCTGTAACAATCGATAAAAGAAATTCCATGTTGTAACGCAAAGTACAAGAACAACAGGAGAATACCTTCAGTAAAAAGTCAAGATAAATAACTATTAAACTTAAAACGAACAGCACTGAGTAAAAAATATAAGGCTAAAACAATATGATGTACAATAATATAACGGCTCTGACTGTGTGTACATTTATATAGTAATAGTACTAGCACTAAAGGTACTGCACAGGGACAGGTTCAGACAGTTGTATTTGGGGGTTTTGTCGTTACACTTTTACAGACTTTAAACCAGGGGTGTCCAAACTTTTTTCCATCGAGGGCCACATATTGAAATATAGACCAAGCGGAGGGCCACAAATCAATCGCGAAACGTTCAAAAAAGCTGCATTTATCTGATATTTTAAGCACCACCACATCTACATTCAGTCTCAGTGCCTTAATATCAGGTCTGTGCTGCACCAAAATGTTAGTTATTTAGGTTGGAATTGTAGAAAATCTGAAATGTGCTGTAAATAGTACTTATCAGGACAATGTGGGCCAGTTCACCAGGAAGACTAAGGGCCAAGAAAAATTGGTTTGAGGGCCGCATTTGGCCCCCGGGCCTGAGTTTGGACATGCCTGCTTTAATCAGATAAGTGCACGTATCACACTGCGGCGTCTGTCAATCAGATTATCACGGTTACATTAAAGTCACCTCCGATTGATATTGATCCGAGGGCCACAGTTTGGACACCCCTGGTTTAAAAAGTTCTCACCAACTCTCCACGTCGTCTGCACAAGCCCCTCCCCCTAAACAGCTGCTCCTCGTGACCTAAAGTGCCTCTGACACTCTGGACTAATCATTAACTAAAATGCGGCTAAGAATAATATAAAACGTTGCTAAACAATGAACACATTTTATCCCGGTTTAGTTTTTTTTTCCAGGTTTGTATTTTTACTTCCTGGTTGTAAATGATATAACACTATATTACATTATTTTTCAACCACATTGTACACTGGGCCAAAACTCGTTTAATGATTTTTTTGGACAATTAAAATACATGTGAACATTTTGTTGAATTATGGTTTAAAGCAGGGCTATCCAACTTAAGGACCAAGGGCCAAATCAGGCCCTCCAGGGGGCATGATCTGGCCCTCAACCATCTTCAAAAATATAGAAAATATTTTATTTCTTTATCTCCTGGTTTGGCCCCGGTTCAGTCCTTGTTTAGTCCTGGTTTGGCCCTGGTTCAGCCCTGGTTTAGTCCTGGTTTAGCTCTGGTTCAGTCCTGGTTCGGTCCTGGTTCAGTCCTGGTTCGGTCCTGGTTTGGTCCTGGTTTAGTCCTGGTTCAGTCCTGGTTTAGTCCTGGTTTAGTCCTGGTTCAGTCCTGGTTTAGTCCTGGTTCAGTCCTGGTTTAGTCCTGGTTCAGTCCTGGTTTAGTCCTGGTTCAGTCCTGGTTTAGTCCTGGTTCAGTCCTGGTTCAGTCCTGGTTTTGCCCTGGTTCAGTCCTGGTCCAGTCCTGGTTCAATCCTGTAATGTTAAGACTAGCTTATTGTTTTTATTTATTGATTACCTCAGTTTGTTCTTTTACTTTGTTTTATCTTTGAATTTCTTATGCTTCAAAATTAGCATTAGCCTTAGCATTGACCCACAAAGTAACATTTTAAACATGTTGTCAGTGTCATTAACTCACAGCCACCGTGTGATCTTTAAGTATCTATTTGAGCAACAACCACATCGCGATAGAATTGGAAGGAAACGCAGACGCTAACACTGAGCCGAGACGGAGCCAACAACTAATGCTAACACTGAGCAAAGACTGAGCTAACACTGAGCAAAGACTGAGCCAAGACTGATGCTAACACTGAGCCAACACTCAAGCTAACACTAAGCTAACACTAAGCTAACACTAAGCTAACACTGAGCCAATACTGAGCAAAGACTGAGCTAACACTGAGCAAACACCGAGCTAACACTGAGAAAACACCGAGCTAACACTGAGCTAACACAGAGCTAACACTGAGCAAACACAGAGCTAACACTGAGAAAACACAGAGCTAACACTGAGCAAACACAGAGCTAACACTGAGCAAACACAGAGCTAACACTGAGCAAACAGTGATGCTAACACCGAGCCGAGACAGATCCGACACTGAGCCAACACTGATGCTAACACTGAGCCAAGACTGAGCTAACACTGAGCCAACACTGATGCTAACACTGAGCCAAGACTGAGCTAACACTGAGCCAACACTGATGCTAACACTGAGCCAAGACTGAGCTAACACTGAGCCAACACTGATGCTAACACTGAGCCAAGACTGAGCTAACACTGAGCCAACACTGAGCCAACACTGAGCCAACACTGATGCTAACACTGATGCTAACACTGATGCTAACACTGATGCTAACACTGATGCTAACATTGAGCAAACACAAAGCCAACACTGATGCTAACACTGAGCTAACACTGAGCAAACACAGAGCTAACACCGATGCTAACACTGAGCAAAGACTGAGCTAACACTGAGCAAACACAAAGCCAACACTGATGCTAACACTGAGCCAACACTGATGCTAACACCGAGCCAACACCGATGCTAACACTGAGCAAAGACTGAGCTAACACTGAGCAAACACAGAGCTAACACAGAGCAAAGACTGAGCTAACACTGATGCTAACACCGAGCCAACACTGATGCTAACACCGAGCCAACACTGATGCTAACACTGAGCAAAGACTGAGCTAACACTGAGCCAACACTGATGCTAACACCGAGCCAACACTGACGCTAACACCGAGCAAACACAGAGCCAACACTGACGCTAACACTGAGCAAAGACTGAGCTAACACTGAAGCTAACACTAAGCTAACACTGAGCAAAGACTGAGCTAACACAGAGCCAACACTGATGCTAACACAGAGCCAACACTGATGCTAACACAGAGCCAACACTGATGCTAACACCGAGCAAACACAGAGCCAACACTGAAGCTAACGCCGAGCAAACACAGAGCCAACACTGATGCTAACGCCGAGCCAACACTGATGCTAACACCGAGCCAACACTCATGCTAACACCGAGCCAACACTCATGCTAACACCGAGCCAACACTCATGCTAACACTGAGCAAACACAGAGCTAACACTGAGCCAAGACTGATGCTAACACTGAGCAAACACAGAGCTAACACAGAGCCAACACTGATGCTAACACCGAGCAAACACCGAGCCAACACTGATGCTAACACCGAGCCAACACTGATGCTAACACTGAGCAAAGACTGAGCTAACACTGAGCAAACACAGAGCCAAGACTGGTGCTAACACTGAGCAAAGACTGAGCTAACACTGAGCAAACACTGATGCTAACACCGAGCCAACACTGATGCTAACACTGAGCAAAGACTGAGCTAACACCAAGCCAACACTGATGCTAACACTGAGCCAATGCGATGCTAACACTGAGCCAACACCAAGCTCTTTCAATCTTTAACATTGTCTCTTTCATTTTCGTCTTTGTCACGTTAGTTTGTCCTTTCTTTGCATCATTTTCCTCGTCCAAACCTGCACAGAGCGAACAGCCGACACAAATCAGATCAGTCACATGACATTTACATAATCGGACAACTCCACAAATCCGATAACAATCCATCTTTTGGTCACACTGGTGCTGTAAAGTGACATCTAAACTCTACATTTCTGCCTGTTCTTTCAGATTCGTGCGTGTTTCATCCCGGCATTCCCATCTTCCACGACGCTCTGAAGGTACAAAAACTCAAAAGAGAAACAGCGCGGTCCGGTTTGCTAATCCACAGTCTCACTTTGAGCGTGTCCTGAATTCATTTAACGAATAAAGGCGAACGCGCGGAGAGTGTAATTCTGTTTTTGTTTTCAGGGATGGTCGTGCTGCAGGAAAAGAACCACAGACTTCTCAGAGTTTCTCTCCATCAAGGTAACAACGGAAACAATCTGGAATACGTCGAGTTTGATTGTGGTTTCGGGTCGTTTTGAGTCATTTCCTGCGTGAATAAAGAAGAAGCCGTGGTTCTAGAGGCAGTAACAGTCAAGTCTAAGGAAAAAAAAGTCTCAACTCAGCCCAAACGAGCACAAATATGACACAGTTAGAGGTAATTCTACAACTGTTACCATAGCAACCAGACTGTAAACAAGGACCAACATCCACATACATTACACAATAGTTAGGATCTGACAAATTATAATACCTAATAACACTACTTTGCTGCTTTAAGTTACATTTTTGTTGCTTTTGTTGTGTTTTTGTCACTTATAGTTGAGTTTTTGTCTCTTAGTTGCGTTTAGTCACGTTTTTGTCTCTTTTAGTCAAGTTTTTGCCGCATTCTTTTCACTTCTAGTCACGTTTTTGTCACTTTTAGCTGTGTTTTTGTCACTTTTAGTCACGTTTATGTTGGGGTTTTTGACGCTTTAAGTCGCATTTTTGTCCCTTTTAGCTGTGTACTTGTAACGGTTGCGTTTTTGTTGTTTTGTCGCATTTAGTTGCGTTTTTTCTGCGTTTAGTTGCATTTTTGTCCGGTTTTTTCAAGATTTTGTTAGGGTTTTTGTCAAGTTTTTGTCGCTTACAGTTTTGTTTTTGTCACTTTTTGTTTCTCAGTTTGTGTAAAGTTTATAATGTCACATCCTGGTTGAACATGAGCACAAATATGACACAATTAGAGCTAATTCAACAACTGTTACCATAGCAACCAGACTGTAAACAAGGACCAACATCCACATACATTACACAATAGTTAGGATCGAACAAATTATAATACCTAATAACACTACTTTGCTGCTTTTAGTTACATATTGTCGCTTTTGTTGTGTTTTTGTCACTTATAGTTGAGTTTTTGTCACTTAGTCTCATTTTTGTCTGTTTTGGTCAAGTTTTTGCCACATTTTTTTCCACTTCTAGCCACGTTTTTGTCACTTTTATGTCGCTTTTAGCAGTGTTTTTGTCACTTTTAGACACGTTTATGTCGGGGTTTTTGACGCTTTAAGTCGCATTTTTGTCCCTTTTAGCTGTGTACTTGTAACTGTTGCGTTTTTGTTGTTTTGTCGCATTTAGTTGCATTTCTTTCCGCGTTTAGTAGCATTTTTGTCAGTTTTTTTCAAGATTTTGTCGGGGTTTTTTTGTCAAGTTTTTGTCGTTTATAGTTTTGTTTTTGTCACTTTTTGTTTGTCAGTTTGTGTAAAGTTTATAATGTCACTTCCTGTTGAACATGAGCACAAATATGACACAGTTAGAGGTAATTCTACAACTGTTACCATAGCAACCAGACTGTAAACAAGGGCCAACATCCACAAACATTACACAATAGTTAGGATCTGAGAAATTACAATACTAATAACACTACTTTGCTGCTTTTAGTTACTTTTGTTGTGTTTTTGTCACTTATAGTTGAGTTTTTGTCACTTAGTCACATTTTTGTCTGTTTTGGTCAAGTTTTTGCCACATTTTTTTCACTTCTAGTCACGTTTTTGTCACTTTTATGTCGCTTTTAGCAGTGTTTTTGTCACTTTTAGTCACGTTTATGTCGAGTTTTTTGACGCTTTAAGTCGCGTTTTTGTCCCTTTTAGCTGTGTACTTGTAACTGTTGCGTTTTTGTTGATTTGTCGCATTTAGTTGCATTTCTTTCTGCGTTTAGTAGCATTTTTGTCAGTTTTTTTCAAGATTTTGTCGGGTTTTTTTTGTCAAGTTTTTGTCGCTTACAGTTTTGTTTTTGTCACTTTTTGTTTGTCAGTTTGTGTAAAGTTTATAATGTCACTTCCTGTTGAACATGAGCACAAATATGACACAGTTAGAGGTAATTCTACAACTGTTACCATAGCAACCAGACTGTAAACAAGGGCCAACATCCACACAATAGTTATGATTTGACAAACAATAATACTGATAACACCACCTTGTCAAATGTTTGTCACATATTATTGAGTTTTTGTTGCTTTTAATTGTGTTTATTGTCTCTTTAAATCAAGTTTTTGTCTATTTTATTCAAGTTTCTGTCGCTTTTTCTCTCTTTTAGTCGCATTTAAGGGCCAACATCCACATAAATCACACAATGGTTATGATTTGACAAATAATAATCCCTGTTAACACTTTATTTTGTTGAATGACTCTTTAAACTGTCAAAAAATGTGTCAGTCGAGCGTTAACCGTCTCTGTATTTATAACTGTGCGTCGCTTTTTGATGACATCACAGAGGGATTCCGTTTTAGAATTCAGCTCTACTTCCTGTCATTTTAAACTTTCATTTTTCAAAATTTCTTCACAAACTGCAACTTCACAAATGTAAAACGATGATAAATATTTACTTTACTAAGTCAGAATTCTAAAATCATGAGGACCTTCATGTGGACTTAAAAATAAATATAAAATAAAACAGAGGCACTTCATTTTGTTCACTTTTTAACGTTTACATTTCAGGTGAATATTTGAATTTTATAGATATAGAAATAAATATAGCTTCACACATTATTATGAAAATAAGACTGAAGAATGCATTTTTTATTGCGTTTTCATTGTTTTTAATTCCTAAAATATGAAGCTATCAATAACTTTAAACTGTTTTGTTATTTAATTATTTTTAAGTAGCTTTTAATTAACAATCAATTCATATAAATGGACACCTACATTAGTTTCAACAATTGTTTCCATCTTTTAAATTAACTTCCAAAATCTGCATGAATTAAATGTACTTTCACTGTTATCATTTTAGAATTGACTATTTAATAACTTACATTTTGGACTATAATTTATTCATATATAATTAATTAGACTAAAGTCACCAACGTTTAACTAAAATACAACCTTCTAATCATTAGTTTTTGGTCTAAACAAAGTCCTACAAATAAAACCGAGTCTGTCAAACTGTTCCTCAGAGTTTTAAACTGATCTAAAGAACTGGGGCTGGAGTCGACTAAAGACCTGGTTTAGCCGATTAGAAGGGGTTTGGTAAAAAATATATCTAAACTATAAAGTATCTCCAGGTATTTGACCCAAAATGCACTCAAAAAAGCAAAACTGTGCTGGAATTCACGCTAAAATCAACTATTTATGAAGAAAACAAACAAAACACAGTGTATTTACGCGTTAGACTCTAAAATCTTCAGCTAACTCACTCCATATTTTCAAACTTTTGCCAAATAAATCACCTAACTCTACGTAAAATGTGTTTGACAAAGACAACGTTGAGCGATCAATCGATTAAACAATCACAGCTCCATTAAAGAAGGATAAATCCACTCACCATTTGTCTTTGTCCTGTTCGTGTTTGGTCCTGTCCTGCACACCTGCACCTGACACCCATCAGTCCAGCAAACGAACCTGCGCTGGCTCCATCTAGTGGCCGGACTGGACACAGCACGGCACAGGCACGAACTGGAAACAGAAAAAAGACCGAATGAGGCGAGAAAAGTGAAGAGGGACGTGGAGCTGGGCTGCAAAAAGGGATTATCTAACTTAGTTAAATTTACTTGAATTAAGCAAATTAATCTTAAAAGTCCAATTTTAAGATTTTTTCACTTGACAGGACTACATCAAATTGACATTATTTGACTTGTTTTAAGTAAACTTGATAAGTAAAATAATCTTATTCCACTGGCAGATAATTTCACTTAAATCAGGGTAAAAAGATCTTATTTTGAGTTTGTTTTTCTTATTTTTTGATAGGCCTTTTTTGCAGTGTACAAACAACAAACGCGACTCAATGCACCAAAACGTGACTAAAATCAACAAAAACGTGACTAAAAGCGACAAAAACACAACTAAAGGTGACCAAAACGCGACTAAAGGTGACAAAAACGTGACTAAAAGCGACAAAAACGCGACTAAAAATGACAAAAATGTGTTCAAAAGCGACAAAAACACGTCTACAAACAACAAACGCGACTCAATGCAACAAAACGTGACTAAAATCAACAAAAATGCGACTAAAAGCGACAAAAACACATCTACAAACAACAAACGCGGCTCAATGCATCAAAACGCAACTAAAATCAACAAAAACGTGACTAAAAGCGACAAAAACACAACTAAAGGTGACCAAAACGCGACTAAAGGTGACAAAAACGCGACTAAAAGCGACAAAAACGCGACTAAAAATGACAAAAATGTGTTCAAAAGCGACAAAAACACGTCTACAAACAACAAACGCGACTCAATGCAACAAAACGTGACTAAAATCAACAAAAACGTGACTAAAAGCGACAAAAACACAACTAAAGGTGACCAAAACGCGACTAAAGGTGACAAAAACTCTACTAAATGTGACAAAAACGCGACTAAAGGTGACAAAAACGCGACTAAAAGCGACAAAAACACAACTATAGGCGACCAAAACGCGACTAAAGGTGACAAAAACGCGACTAAAAGCGACAAAGCGACAAAAACGCTACTAAAAATGACAAAAATGTGTTCAAAAGCGACAAAAACACGTCTACAAACAACAAACGCGACTCAATGCAACAAAACGTGACTAAAATCAACAAAAATGTGACTAAAAGCGACAAAAACACAACTAAAGGTGACCAAAACGCGACTAAAAGCGACAAAAACGCGACTAAAAATGACAAAAATGTGTTCAAAAGCGACAAAAACACGTCTACAAACAACAAACGCGACTCAATGCAACAAAACGTGACTAAAATCAACAAAAATGCGACTAAAAGCGACAAAAACACATCTACAAACCACAAACGCGACTCAATGCATCAAAACGCAACTAAAATCAACAAAAACGTGACTAAAAGCGACAAAAACACAACTAAAGGTGACCAAAATGTGACTAAAGGTGACAAAACGCGACTAAAAGCCACAAAAACGCGACTAAAAATGACAAAATGTGTTCAAAAGCGACAAAAACACGTCTACAAACAACAAACGCGACTCAATGCAACAAAACGTGACTAAAATCAACAAAAATGTGACTAAAAGCGACAAAAACACAACTAAAGGTGACCAAAACGCGACTAAAGGTGACAAAAACACAACTAAAGGTGACCAAAACGCGACTAAAGGTGACCAAAACACAACTAAAGGTGACAAAAACACAACTAAAGATTGACCAAAACCCGACTAAAGGTGACAAAAACGCGACTAAAAGCGACAAAAACGCGACTAAAAATGACAAAAATGCGTTCAAAAGCGACAAAAACACGTCTATAAACAACAAACGCGACTCAATGCACCAAAACGCAACTAAAATCAACAAAAACGTGATTAAAAGCGACAAAAACACAACTAAAGGTGACCAAAACGCGACTAAAGGTGACAAAAACACAACTAAAGGTGACCAAAACGCGACTAAAGGTGACCAAAACACAACTAAAGGTGACAAAAACACAACTAAAGATTGACCAAAACCCGACTAAAGGTGACAAAAACGCGACTAAAAGCGACAAAAACACGTATACAAACAACAAACACGACTCAATGCACCAAAACATGAGTAAAAGCGACAAAAACACAACTATAGGCGACCAAAACGCGACTAAAGGTGACAAAAACGCGACTAAAAGCGACAAAAACGCGACTAAAAATGACAAAAATGTGTTCAAAAGCGACAAAAACACGTCTACAAACAACAAACGTGACTCAATGCAACAAAACGTGACTAAAATCAACAAAAATGTGACTAAAAGCGACAAAAACACAACTAAAGGTGCCCAAAACGCAACTAAAGGTGACAAAAATGCAACTAAAAGTGACAAAAACACAACTAAAGGTGACAAAAACGCGACTAAAAATGACAAAAATGTGTTAAAAACGACAAAAACACGTCTACAAACAACAAACGCGACTCAATGCAACAAAACGTGACTAAAAGCAACAAAAACGCGACTAAAGGTGACAAAAATGCGTTCAAAAGCGACAAAAACACATCTACTGTTATTTATAAGATAAGATAAGATAAGAGATCCTTTATTTGTCCCACAATGGGGAAATTCCACTGTTGCAACACACAGTTTAGGACAGGAATGAAAGAAATAGGTGCATGCAATAAAAACAGGATAAATAAACATGGTCATAAAAAAATACACTATAAAGTATAAAGTGCACACTCTTATTTACAGTAAAAATGGTAACTAAAGTGGCTTAAGTGTATGTTATATACAGTAAGTGGATATGGTGAGGTAAGAGTCTATTAATAGGATGTTAAATTATATTGCACATGATTATAGCGGGTGACTGACACATGTTCAGGGCTAACAGTGTTCATTGTAAAGTCTGACAGCAGCAGGAAGGAAAGACCTGCGAAACCTCTCCTTCACACAGCGAGGGTGAATCAGTCTGTCACTGAAGCTGCTCTCCAGGGCAGACAGAGCTGCCCTGCAGGGGTGGGACTCATGGTCCAGCATAGACGTGAGTTTAGCCAGGACCCTTCTGTCCCCCACTCGCAAGACTGAGTCCAGAGCACAGCCCAGGACGGAGCTGGACTTCTGATGACCTTGTCCAGCTTCTTCCTCTCCCTCTCTGTGATGCTGCTGCTCCAGCAGACCACAATCGCACAGGACGGCTGATGCCACCACAGAGTCAGCAGAAGGTCCTCAGCGGCCCTGACACTCCAAAAGACCTGAGTCTCCTCAGGAGGTAGAGCCGACTCTGACTCTTCCTGTACAGTGCGCCTGTGTTATGAGTCCAGTCCAGTTTAGTGTTTCAGATGAACACCCAGGTACTTGTATGAGTCCACTCTCTCAATGTCCCTTCCCTGGATGTTCACTGGTGAGGGGGCAGTGGAGTGGCGCTCGCGAAGTCCACCAGCATCTCCTTGGTCTTTCCCGCTGATGAGGAGGTGGTTCTGCTGACACCAGTCCACAAAGTCCCAAGTTAGTCTCTGTACTTCGCATCATCGCCGCCCGTGATGAGTCCGGCGATGGCAGAGTCGCCAGAGAACTTCTGCAGAACACAGCTGTCCGTGTTGTGTCTGGAAGTCCGAGGTGTAGAGGGTGAAGAGGAAGGGCAGGACAGTGCCCTGCGGCGCCCCTTACACTGCAGGTCAGAGTGTCAGACACACAATCCCGGCTCTCACAAACTGGGGTCGGCTCGTGAGGTAGTCCAGGATCCACTCTGCCAGGTCACAGTCCACACCAGCCGCTCTCCAGCTTGTCCCTCAGCAGCAGCGCTGGATGAGGTTGAAGGCGCTGGAGAAATCAAAGAACAGAATTCTCACAGCGCTGCCAGGGTTCTCGAGGTGAGAGAGAGAGCGGTGCAGCAGGACGATGACGGCATCCTCCCCTCCACTGCCAGGCCGGTACGCAACCTGCAGCGGATCCATGGCTGAGCTCACGGCGGAGCGAGGTGGTCCAGGACCAGCCTCCAGTGTCTTCATCAGATGGGACGAGAGAGCCACCGCCTGAAGCTGCTGGAGGTCTTTAGCGCTGGTGTCTTTGGCACTGGTACCACACAGGAGGTCTTCCAGACCTGTGGTACCACCCTCAGCTTTAGGCTCATGTTGAAGACATGCTCCATAACTCCACACAGTTCATCTGCGCAGGACTTAAGGAGCCTGGAGCTGATGCCGTCTGGTCCTGCTGCCTTCCTGGTTTTAATCCTCCTCAGCTCTCTCCTCACCTGTGCTGCAGTGAAGGACAGGGGTGGGTGGGGTGACTGTGCGCTGGGGGGATTGGTGGCGGGGGGATGAGTGGTGAGCTGATGGACCGAAGCAGAGGTGTGAAGAGGATCGGGTGATCCCAGAAAAACTGGGATTAACCGCACAATGTCACAAAATATGACAAATCCAGGTGGTTTTGTCAAAGTAAAAGCCTCAGACACATGTGAGTGACGTCAGAGCTGCTTTAAAGGTGGAATGGAGGATTTCTCGCCGATTTGAAAATCTGCGACTGTTAGTCCTTTTTTTGAAAAAGCGCATGCGCAGGTTCCCCCTCTCTCCCGCCCCGTTTCTCCTGACTGAACGCCTAGCAAACCTCGTGAACGAGCACGCCCAGCAGCACTGCCCATGCGCATTTGTTTACAAGACGATTGGTGTCGCTTTCTCACGACAACCTCCGCGAAGAAGATTTAATAATACACTCCACATACAATAAGCTAAAAAAAGAGTCAGATAAACAGTTACCTGTCCAGCAGAAAGTTTGCAGCGGAGGCATCAGCCTGTTTTGTGCTTTCAATGCTTGCCAGCCGTAAACGATTCCCCCAGAATAACACGCGTTTTGTTTCTTTCCTCTGCAGACTTTCGTCTCTTCTGTGAAAGCTCCAAAACAGTCTTTCTCTTTCGTCCCTCAGCCATTTCGGTACTTCGCGGATGAAAGTTTAGACCAACAATGACGGAACTCGCCGCTAACCTGCTACATAAACACACTAGCATATCAACCACGCATGCACGGCCAGGGGAGCGAGCGTTTCCCCTGGACGAGCCTGCAGGCGTGCACTAGCACGCACAGAATGATTGACACCTGAGCGGACCAGTTATTTGTGCTACCTACGAGGAAATGAGATTCTGATTTGTTGCCCGAAATCCTCCATTCCACCTTTAAACACATTTAACACTGGATTTTACTGCATTTACTGGAGATTTAGCACGAGATTATGATCCAATGCAGTTCATTTTACAAACAAAGCTGTTTCCAAAGTGCGGCTCATGTTAAATATAATCAACAACACAATAAATGAACCATAGAATAAAAAATAGAAACAATAAAGCAAGACACTACACGAAACACTCATCACAGCTCTGAAGTTTTAAGTCAAAGAAATGAAGTAAAATTTGAATTTTTAAGACGATTTTCAGTCAGATTTTGTTTATTCAAAAACTAAATACGATCCAAATCTCTTTCCCTCCATTTTTCAGACTTTTTAGGACGTTTTTACACACCGAATGTCTTATTTCTATCTGAAAACATGACATAATGATGAAATACGAAGCAAAATGTGAATCTAGATCTTTCACTGGACAAATCCTCACAGAAATGTTGAGCACACAATAGTTTTGTCGTTTTATTTACAGATATTACCACAAAGTGTTCTCTTGTGAAGCTCAAATACAATTTTAAGGCTAGAATTTCAGCTTTTGTAAAAGGAAAGCAAATTAATTGACATTTTTGACCCTGGGAATGACAATGTGTTGGTTATTTTTGTTCTAAAATCATTAAAAAATCCAGGTGGTTTTGTTTCAGTAAAAGCTTTGTGTGAGTGACATCAGAGCCGCTTTAAACACATTTAACATCGAATTTAACGGCATTTGTTTATTTAATATTAGATTACAGGTGACAATTTGCTTTTTTTTTTTACTTTGTGTGCAGTTTAGGCAAGAAAATAGTATATTTTTTCATCTTTCGTAATAGAAAAGCAAACTAACTGACATTTTTACCACGGAAATCCAAAATTATTGCTTATTTTTGTTCTAAAGACATTAAATAATCAGTATTTTTGATTTGACGTTGGTTAATTGTTGACAATGTGTTATGGTCGACTTTGTTTTGCCTTCGTTCTGGAATTTTGAAGATTGTGCCGATGACTTTTCTTCAGCGATTTAACCCTTGTGTGTCCTGTGTGGGTCTTAGGGCTGCACTAGGGGGCGCCACAGTGACCAGAAGCCCCAGGAGCCGCTGCAGCCCGAGGTCAGCTCCGACAAATCACAGAAGAACCTGATGAACGGAGCCGAGATCATCTACAGGGGCCCGAAGAGCGCCGAGGCCCTGCAGCGAGAGAGGCCCAGGTACAGGGACTGGACCAGGAGACTGGACCAGGACTGGACCAGGAACCAGGACCGAGAGACTGGACCAGGAACCAGGAACTAGGAACTAGACTGGACCAGGACACTGGACCAGGAGACTGGACCAGGACACTGGACCAGGAGACTGGACCAGGAACCAGACAGGACCAGGAGACTGGACCAGGAGACTGGACCAGGACACTGGACCAGGAACCAGACAGGACCAGGAGACTGGACCAGGAACCAGACAGAACCAGGAGACTGGACCAGGAGACTGGACCGGGAACCAGACAGGACCAGGAGACTGGACCAGGAGACTGGACCAGGACACTGGACCATGACACTGGACTAGGAGACTGTACCAGGAACCAGACAGGACCAGGAGACTGGACCAGGACACTGGACCATGACACTGGACCAGGAGACTGTACCAGGAACCAGACAGGACCAGGAGACTGGACCAGGACACTGGACCAGGAGACTGGACCAGGAACCAGACAGGACCAGGAGACTGGACCAGGACACTGGACCAGGAACCAGACAGAACCAGGAGACTGGACCAGGAGACTGGACCGGGAACCAGACAGGACCAGGAGACTGGACCAGGACACTGGACCAGGAACCAGACAGAACCAGGAGACTGGACCAGGAGACTGGACCAGGAGACTGGACCAGGAACCAGACAGAACCAGGAGACTGGACCAGGAGACTGGACCGGGAACCAGACAGGACCAGGAGACTGGACCAGGACACTGGACCATGACACTGGACCAGGAGACTGTACCAGGAACCAGACAGGACCAGGAGACTGGACCAGGAGACTGGACCAGGACACTGGACCAGGACACTGGACCAGGAACCAGACAGGACCAGGAGACTGTACCAGGAACCAGACAGGACCAGGAGACTGGACCAGGAGACTGGACCAGGACACTGGACCAGGACACTGGACCAGGAACCAGACAGGACCAGGAGACTGGACCAGGACACTGGACCAGGAGACTGGACCAGGAACCAGACAGGACCAGGAGACTGGACCAGGACACAGGACCGAGAGACTGGACCAGGAGACTGGACCTGGAGACTGGACCTGGAGGTTGGACCAGGAGACTGGACCAGGAGACTGGACCAGGAACCAGGAACTAGGAACCAGACTGGACCTGGAGACTGGACCAGGACACAGGACCGAGAGACTGGACCAAGAGACTGGACCAGGAAATGGAGTGGATGAAGAGCCTGGACCTGGACTAAAACTGTACTGACCTAATAACCCTGCGAGCTCTTGAACTAATCTGAATCTAAAACTAAACGCTACAACTATTTCCAACATCCTGAAAGTGTTGTTGACGGGTTGGACTCATTTGTGAAACCCTGTGATGAGTCGGCCACTGTCCAGGGTGTACCCCGCCTAAGGCCCAAAGTCACTGAGATAGGCTCCAGTCACCCGCGACCCCTAACGGGAATAAGCGGTAGAAAATGACAAAAAAACAACAAGTGAGATCATCGTTACTCAAGATTTTGCTAAATATTTTATATTTTATCCCAGTTCAGCATTTTCAAGTCTTTTAATGAATTGCACTGGGTACAATTAACAATTAACTGTCGATGGAAAATCATGACATCACACAATGAGTTTAGAAGTTCAGAAATGTCAGGTCAATATTTTTCAACAATAAAAGCACGTAAAAGAAAGAGGCGGGGCTTCAGCTTTAGTTTCTGTTTTGAAGTCGTTATAGATCAATATTGCAGTTTAGAAAATGTAAGACGATGCTCTACGTTTGTTGTGTAAATACTGAATACCTCACAAAAAGCCTCTTTAAGAATCTGAGTAACGCTGAATCCTTGTGCATTTTGGTGACCTCTGGTGGTTGTGTTGTGCGCCTGCAGTTCAGACGAGCCCAGGGTCAAACTTCCTCACAAAACGTCTGCGTCTCTGGAACAAATCCTGCAAAAACTGGACCTGAGCAAGAAGCAGGAGCAGGAGCAGAAAGGTACAAACACAACTGAAGAGCGTGAGGGGCCTGCGCTGTTCAAGTGTCTGCTCTGAGATTTTAATTACGTTTTAATGATAAAAGAAGAAGCACAATATTTCCAAAACTGTGTAAAGATGTTTTAAAAGTACAAATGCGTCTATTAATTATGAGATTTGTCTTAGAAACTTGAGTTAAAAACGATAATACTCATCCAGCGTTTAAATATATTGACTTTTATTATTCAAATCTTTTTATCCACTTTTAAAAACAGCTGGTATTACCAAGTATTAAAAATGGTATTTAAGCTAAAATGTTTGGCACTAGGTTGCAAAATCAGTACAGAAATAAATAAATGCCGTTAAAATTACTGAAACTAAACAAATGTATGGATTGAAGACTAAAAAGAGCGGACGAAAGTGGGAAAGTTACAAAAAGTTTTATCATTGTTTTGATCAAATATATTGACTTTTAATGGTATGATAATGTCGATGTAAACCCTCATTCGTCCAGGTGTGGTCCATCGTAGAAAGGGTTTCAGGGGTTGTCATCCGGACGTTGTTTGAAGATCGAGACGTTTCGACTTTTATCCAAAAGTCATTGTCAATCAGAGAGCTGGTCTGGGAACTCAGGCTTATATGCTCCTCTAAGTCGTGAGAGTCCTGCCCACAGGGAGGAGTCACTGAACGCATGTCTATGTTTGGAAAATTGTTTGTTTGTCACCTGAAACTAGATAATCGGTCTGTCTTTGTTAGTTTAATAGTTGGCCCTGCCCAGTTATACCTGTGGCTAAGGTCTATTAGATCTATTGTTCTATTGATAGCTGGCTGTTGCTCCCTCCTCACTGCTGATTACCTCATTAGCATTCAGTGACTCCTCCCTGGGGGCAGGACTCCCAGTACTTAGAGTAGCATATAAGCCCAAGTTCCCATACCAGCTCTCTGATTGACAATGACTTTGGGATAAAAGTCGAAACGTCTCGATCTTTAAACAGCGTCCGGATGACAACCCCTGAAACCCTTTCTACGATGGTATGATAATGTTGTATTTTCTATTTTTAATGTTCTTTTTTCTCTCGAGCAGAAAGTGAAGGTGTGAAGCCCGGAACTCGCTGCAAAAACGCGGGATGTAAAGCGGTTTGTAACTCTATTTTATCATTTTCAGGAGAAAAATGCACGGCTCGATTCGACACATTTGACTCAAACGCAGGGATTATGTTTAAGATTTGACTAAGCATTTTGTCTATTTGCCCCCAGTGTGACAGTTTGTGCAAAGTTTATAACGTCACTTCCTGGTTGGACCACTGTTACCATAGCAACCAGACTGTAACCAAGGGCCAACATCCATTTAAGTTACACAACAGTTATGATTTGACAAGAAATAATTCCAGAAAATACCTTTGTTTTTTTTTTGAACGACTGTTTAAAACGACAAAACGATGCGTCAGTTGTCTTTTTTTTCCCCAACCCACCTCTGCCACAGACCATCACTTTGCACTGGTGGCTACGCTAGCAAAAGTAAATTTTTTTAGATATTCACTTTATTCCTGAAGTTGTCGTACTCGCCACCATCTTGTTTCCGTTGTAGTTCACATGGAGCAGACGAGCTCAACAGAAAATAAGTTCTACACGGACTAAAAAGACGTTTTCAAGCCTCAGGAAATCGTTTTTTTGCTCGTGTTCATTAAACATTTTACACTAACTTTATGTAATGTTTTAGCGGTGAGACTTTTCCCTCGTTCGCCATTTGGGCAAACGGTTTCCTCGTCAAACAGAAGTCCCTTTACTACAAGAGCGCGGATCATAGACGTAAAAAGATGCAAAAGTGGGCGGGGCGGAATAATCAATCAATCAATCAATCAATCAAAATGTATTTGTATAGCACAATTCATACAAAAGTAACACAAAGTGCTTTACAGTCATAAAAACACATTAAAACTAACAATACAATCACAATAATAGCATAAATAAATACATTAAAATGTAAATGACACAATAAAATACGGATCAAATTCCCTTAATCATATGCACAGCTAAACAGAACAGTTTTAAGCCTAGATTTAAATACTGGCGTAGTGTGGGGGCCTGTCTTACATTTTCGGGGAGACTGTTCCAGATTTTAGCTCCATAAAACTGGAATGCCGATTCCCCATGTTTAGTTCTGACTCTGGGTATCACCAGGAGGCCGGTCCCTGAAGTCCTCAGAGTACGAGATGGTTCGTATGGAAATAACAGTTCAGAGATGTACTTTGGTGCTTGGCCATGGAAGGACTTAAATACAATCAGAGCTGCTTTAAAGTCGATTCTCTGAGCCTGAAGCCAGTGCAGAGACCTGAGCACAGGACTAATGTGGTCGTACTTCCTGGTTCTAGTCAGGACTAAGGTGAACATTTTTTCACAAGTTGGATAAGGTTAGGATCAGAGTTAGGTTCAGGAGCAGATCGTTTGTTTAAGTTCAGGGCTTTGGGGTCTCGGCAGAACTAGTTTGAATCTTTTTTTTTCTCCAACCCAGTTCTGCCGAGTTAGCTCAACTAAACTCAACCAAAAGATCTGCTCCTGAACCTAACCCTAACCTAACTGTGAAAAACAATATTAAAAAATGTAACTTTTGATGTCTAATTTTTTTATATCTAATTCTAAAATTGATTTATTAATGTTTTAAGTAAAAAAAAAAAAAAGAGGCGAAATTTGAATTTTCAGTCCAATCTAATTTACTTAAAAACTAAATAATAAATCCAAATCCTCTCTGTACATTTTTATAACTAATATGTTACAAAATGAACCAAGAAATTTAAACCTGGTTCTGTCCATTTTTCAGATTTAAATGTCCCAAATATGTGGATTTTTTGCCGTTTTTTCACATAAAATGCCTTATTTCTACATGAAAACATGACACGATGGAAAACTTGTAATATTTTTTTCCTTAAATTTCTGTGAGTAAATTACAGCAGAAGTTTAACATTGATATCTTTAAATTTAAGGTTTTTTCCCGTTCACCTGTAATGTCTCGCCTTAATTCGTAATATTTATTATTTCCTTGACAAATCTCATGGAGCAATGATGTTGTTAAGTCCATCAACAGCTCCATCTAGTGGATTGACAGGTAACAGCATTGTGTTTGTGTTTGCGCTTCCTTTACTTTTCTCTCATTATTTGATCTTTTTACTCAATTTAAATCATAATTATGATCCCTTACAAACTCTAAATAAACCTTAGACATTGTTCTTGAATGTTTAGTCTTGTCATCGTTATAATTTGACTTTTACCATTTGTTACAGTGTTTTTTTTTGGTCTTTTACGACTGTCAGCTTTTTATTTATTCCTTTTGCGTTTCAGATTTACGAAAACGCGGACACAGACAAGCAGATGTGCATGTTCCATCCCGGAGGCCCCGTTTTTCACGAAGGGTAAGACGAAAATAAACAAACACTTTTGATATGAAACATTAGAGCGCGGACGATTATTATTATTCCGTTACGCATGTCTTTAAAGTCATAATTAACGAGCACAAACGAGCAGAACGCACACGAGACCAAGGCCGAACAACAGAGAAGAATGGAACGGGCTTCACGCTGCTCTGAAGTGTAAATAAAGCTTGTTGTTTGATATACTTAGTGAGATTAAGAGCTTGAAGTGCTGCGAAATGTAAAGTAGCAGCAGAAGCAGTGGTTTGCAGAGTAGAAGTGTCAGCTAGTTCACTTTTCTAGATGGTAAAGATGCTATTTTCTGGCTTCTATTTGTGTTAATCTGTGGTAAAGACTGTAAACAAGGGCCAAAATCCATATTAATTACACAATAGGTATGATTTGACAACTTATAATACCAAACAACACATTTCATTTGTTGAATGACACTTTAAAGGGCCTATGACAGGTTGAAATGCACATTTAACTAAAATGCAATTAAGATAAATATATTAAGTTCTATTAAAATCTTTACAAATTTGACCCCAGTTTAGCTGTTTTTTAGGTTTTAAATTTTACTTCCTGGTTGTAAAGTATGACATCACACTGGGAAATCACCATAGCAACCACATTGTACACCGGTCAAAACTCATCTAATGTCACAGATTTTGTTCATTTGACAAAGAAAACATGTGAACACCTTTATTTTGTTGAATTAATGTTTAAAGGGTCAAAAAAGTCGTTTATTTTGTGTAATTTATGCATAACATTTGTCTCCACAGTGTGATGTCATCAGTTTGTTCATTTTCAACAGATTTTTCAACTTTCCTCCACAAATAGCTCCTGATTGGTGTAAAACTACAATTTATATTTACAAGAGGTATTAATACACTGAACAAAGTCAAAATTTAAAAAACAAAAAAACCCGTCATACGCCCTTTAAACTGTCAGAAGGATGTTTCAGTCGAGTGTTAAGTGTCTATTTAGTTTCAACTGTGCGTCGCTTTTTGATGACATCACAGGTGGAGGGATTCCGTTTCAGAACTGCTTCCTGTCATTTTAAACTTTTATTTTTCAGATTTTCCTCACAAACTGCCACTTCACAGACGTAAAACTGTGATAAATATTTAACACAGGTGCCCTAGAACCCGTCATGTAGACTTTAAATTGGTGGTGGATTAGTTAGTTTGTTGGTTGTTTTGTTTGTTGGGTTAGTGGTTAGTTAAAGGGCGTATGACGAGTTTTTATGATTTTCTAATTTTGATTTCATTCGGTGTATTAATGCCTCTTGTAAATATAAACTGTAATTTTACACCAATCGGGTCACTGTTTGTGGAGAAAAGATGATAAATCTGTTGAAAATTATACAGGAAGTAAACAAACTGATGACATCACACTGTGGAGACAAAGGTCATGCATAAGTTACACAAAAGAAACTACTTTTTTGAACTTAAACTTTGATTCAACAAAATAAAGGTGTTCACGTGCATTTACTCTTTGTCAAATGAACAAAATCTGTGACATTAGATGAGTTTTGGCCAGTGTACAGTGTGGTTGCCATGGTAATTTCCTAGTGTGATGTCATACTTTACAACCAGGAAGTAAAATTAGAAACCTAAAAATAGCTAAACTGCGGTAAAATGTGTAAAGATTTTAGTAGAAACTGAAATATATTTGTCTTAACTGCATTTTAGTTAAATGCGTCGTTCAACCTGTCATGGGCCCTTTAAGTGAGTTAGTCAGGTGGTTCGTGTTTTTGTTTAGTTAGTTGGTCGGTTAATCAGTTGGCTGGGTTTTGTTTGTTAGCTGGCTGGACGGTTAGCTGGTTGTTTTTTGTTTGTTGGTTAGCTGGTTGTTTTTTGTTTGTTGGTTAGCTGGTTGTTTTTTGTTTGCTGGTTGTTTTTTGTTTGTTGGTTAGCTGGTTGTTTTTTGTTTGTTTGTTAGCTGGCTGGATGGTTAGCTGGTTGTTTTTTGTTTGTTGGTTAGCTGGTTGTTTTTTGTTTGTTGGTTAGTTTTTTGTTTGTTGGTTAGCTGGTTGTTTTTTGTTTGCTGGTTGTTTTTTGTTTGTTGGTTAGCTGGTTGTTTTTTGTTTGTTGGTTAGCTGGTTGTTTTTTGTTTGTTTGTTAGCTGGCTGGACGGTTAGCTGGTTGTTTTTTGTTTGTTGGTTAGCTGGTTGTTTTTTGTTTGTTGGTTAGCTGGTTGTTTTTTGTTTGTTGGTTAGCTGGTTGTTTTTTGTTTGCTGGTTGTTTTTTGTTTGTTGGTTAGCTGGTTGTTTTTTGTTTGTTGGTTAGCTGGTTGTTTTTTGTTTGTTGGTTAGCTGGTTGTTTTTTGTTTGTTGGTTAGCTGGTTGTTTTTTGTTTTTTGTTTGCTGGTTGTTTTTTGTTTGTTGGTTAGCTGGTTGTTTTTTGTTTGTTGGTTAGCTGGTTGTTTTTTGTTTGTTTGTTAGCTGGTTGTTTTTTGTTTGTTTGTTAGCTGGCTGGACGGTTAGCTGGTTGTTTTTTGTTTGTTTGTTAGCTGGCTGGACGGTTAGCTGGTTGTTTTTTGTTTGTTGGTTGGTTGTTTTTTGTTTGTTGGTTAGCTGGTTGTTTTTTGTTTGTTTGTTAGCTGGTTGTTTTTTGTTTGTTTGTTAGCTGGCTGGAAGGTTAGCTGGTTGTTTTTTGTTTGTTGGTTAGCTGGCTGGACGGTTAGCTGGTTGTTTTTTGTTTGTTGGTTAGCTGGTTGTTTTTTGTTTGTTGGTTAGCTGGTTGATTTTTGTTTGTTGGTTAGCTGGTTGATTTTTGTTTGTTGGTTAGCTGGCTGGACGGTTAGCTGGTTGTTTTTTGTTTGTCGGTTAGCTGGTTGTTTTTTGTTTGTCGGTTAGCTGGTTGTTTTTTGTTTGTCGGTTAGCTGGTTGTTTTTTGTTTGTTTGTTAGCTGGTTGTTTTTTGTTTGTTGGTTAGAGGGTTGTTTTTGTTTGTTGGTTAGCTGGTTGTTTTTGTTTGTTGGTTAGCTGGTTGTTTTTGTTTGTTGGTTAGCTGGTTGTTTTTGTTTGTTGGTTAGCTGGTTGTTTTTTGTTTGTTGGTTAGCTGGTTGTTTTTGTTTGTTGGTTAGCTGGTTGTTTTTGTTTGTTGGTTAGCTGGTTGAATTTTGTTTGTAGGTTAGCTGGTTGTTTTTTGTTTGTTGGTTAGCTGGTTGTTTTTTGTTTGTTGGTTAGCTGGTTGTTTTTTGTTTGTTGGTTAGCTGGTTGTTTTTTGTTTGTTGGTTAGCTGGTTGTTTTTTGTTTGTTGGTTAGCTGGTTGTTTTTTGTTTGTTGGTTAGCTGGTTGGACTTTATCGTCTCTAGGGGGACTTTTTTCCCACAAACACAGAACCAGTTCGACAAATGCAGAAACCCACACAAAACAACAACAGACACATAAAAATAAAGGGTTAAACAGAGCTCAGGTCGCACTGGTTATGGTTAGTCGGTTAGTTAGTTAGTTTGTGTGTAAGAGTAATAATAATAGTTGTAGTAATAGTATTTGTTTTTGTCGTTATAGTAGTTGTAGATTGGGCCGCTCTGAAGTTACAATTAAAAATGAGTAATTTCTTTATATTTTCATAGATTTCTTTTTCTTTTTACTGTTTTATTTGTCAGATACAAGTACTGGAGCTGCTGCTGTATCAAAACTCTGGACTTTAACGTTTTCTTGGATCAAAAAGGCTGCTCCAGCGGCAAACACTGCTGGGTCAAAAAACAGGTGAGAAGCAGTGCACAAACAGACCAGGAGGGGGCAGTGTGTGGCAGCGATAAAGGCACACAAGGTCGCACCACAAGGGGGCAGTGTGCAGGGCCAGAAAACAATAAATACACACCACAAGGGGGCAGTGTGCAGGGCCAGAAAACAATAAACACCACAAGGGGGCAGTGTGCAGGGCCAGAAAACAATAAATACACACCACAAGGGGGCAGTGTGCAGGGCCAGAAAACAATAAACACCACAAGGGGGCAGTGTGCAGGGCCAGAAAACAATAAACACCACAAGGGGGCAGTGTGCAGGGCCAGAAAACAATAAACACCACAAGGGGGCAGTGTGCAAGGTTAAAAAACAATAAACACCACAAGGGGGCAGTGTGCAGGGCCAGAAAACACGTAAATGAGTATATTTTTCCTCCCAAATACATTTTTTCACAAACCAACAAACAAACCCGTCCCAAAGCCCTAATCTAGACCAAAATAGCTCTAAACCTAATCCTAAACCAGGTTGTGAAATTTATTGTTAAATATAAACATTAGATTGATAGTTTTGCCACCAAATATTATTTAAATTGTACAATGAGACTTTTAAAATATATTTTAACCAAATAAATGTTAAACTAGGCAGCTAGATAGAGAATATTTATAGTGCATTATTAATGAAAATCTGAATTTTTTTTTGATAATTTTGTCTCCAGATTGTGCAGAAAAAAAGCAACTTACCCTTTATGTTCCCTTCTAGATGTTTTTGTTTTCACTTATAATAAAAGTACAAATATATCAGAAGTTATTTATAATGAGAAAGTAATGTCTTTCTTTATGTTACATTTTCAAACTGTCAGCAATTTTAATAACTATCGTGATATTATCGTTAATCACAATTATTTTGGCCGTGATAATCGTGACATAAAACTTCAATATCATCCCAGGCCTACAATCTACAAACATCTTTAACTGAAGAAATATTGGATTTGTTGAATCTTTTTATCCACTTCCAATCATGATTCTTGCAGCTCTTTTTTTGTAAAAGGAAAACTGAGTTAACAAGCTCTCCCCCAAACTTCACCAGGTCAGACATGGACCAATACAATGCCCTCTTGTTTAATGACTCTTCTGCTTTACATCTATAACTTGTGATGTTTTTTATGAATCATCAGTCAGGTGTTTATCTACCACACGACACCCAAACACTTAAACCCGTGCACTTTCCGCCTCAGGACAAGAAGAAGGTGGCGTGTCGACACGACTGGCACCAAACCGGAAACACGGTGGTGATCACGATCTACGCCAAGAACGCTCACCCTCAGCTCAGCACCATCGAGTCCAACAGCACCGTGGTGAGCGCACACTCGATGAATCACAACTGATCGATTATTGAGATCATTGTTGACTCATTTAGTAATCGAATAATTGTTATCTGGATTATACACAAACCTCAAAGCATGCTCAGAAAAGAGGTTTTATCACTCAAATAGATCAGGAATTACATCAAAATGACAAAGACAACGTGATGTATATTTAGTTCATTTTTCTTCGGTCCATAGAAATACAAAAACAAAGCAAAAAATCAAGTACATAAGAGTAAAGAAATAAATAAAACACTTTACAGACCGAAAGGGCTGAAGTTTAACACTTATTTTGCCAAACCCTAATAACTTAAAGTATGACGTGTCAGATAGATATATCATATTTTATCTTAGGTGTATGTTTTGAAGCAGGTTTCAGTGAATTTTACTTGTTTTCTGATTCTAATAATAAAATGTCTCAAGAGGAATTATATACACTTAAATTTCTAGCGTGTAATCTACGTTGGTGTTTCCCTTTTGTCCTGTAGCTTTTCTGTCAAATCCAGTTTGAAAATGACAAGATTTTCAAGAGAGAGTTTCACCTCTGGGGGGTGAGTACAGAATCATTCAACAGTGCGGCGGTTAAAGGCTTTGTACCAGATTTGTACAGTTTTGAAACGTGAAAAACAGAACTAGCTGAGAGAATGGACGCAATGAGCAAATTGCAAAAGGCTGCAGTTTTTAAAGGGCAATAATATCCTCCACAAACAAAATATCCAGTTTTATTCTACATTATGATAAAAACGCCTCTAAAAGCGACAAACATTGACAAAAACACCACTAAAAGCGACAAACATTGACACAAACGCCTCTAAAAGCGACAAACATTGACACAAACGCGTCTAAAAGTGACACAACGCGACAATAAGCTACATAAATGTGACTAAAAGCGACAGAAACGTGACTGAAGCAACACAAACGTGATAAAAGTTTGATTAAAAATGACAAATGTGAAAAAAACAACAACCAAAACATAACTAAAAGTGACAAAAGCGGCAAAAACGACACAAATGTGACTACAAGCAACACACTACAAAAGTAAAACTGGAAGCGGCAAAAACGCAACTGGAAGCGGCAAAAAGCGACTAAACGCCACTCAAAGTAGCTAGAAGTAACAAAATGCATCTGAAAACGGCAAAAACACAACTGGAAGTGGCAAAAAGCGACTAAAATGCCACTCAAAGTAACTAGAAGTAACAAACACACTTGAAAGCGGCAAAAACACAACTGGAAGTGGCAAAAAGCGACTAAAATGCCACTCAAAGTAGCTAGAAGGAACAAAAACGCATTTGAAAAGCGGCAAAAACGCAACTGGAAGCGGCAAAAAGCGACTAAAACGCCAGTCAAAGTAGCTAGAAGTAAAAAAAAAAAAAACATCTGAAAGCGGCAAAAGCTTCTAAAAACACTGCTCAGAGTGGCTAGAAGTAACAAAAACGCATTTGAAAGTGGCAAAAACACAACTGGAAGTGGCAAAAAGCTTCTAAAACACCGCTCAGAGTAGCTAGAAGTAACAAAAGCGCACCTGAAAACGTCAAAAATGCAACTGGAAGCGGCAAAAAGTGACTAAACGCCACTCAAAGTAGCTAGAAGTCACGAAAACACATTTGAAAGTGGCAAAAACACAACTGGAAGTGGCAAAAAGCGACTAAAACGCCACTCAAAGTAGCTAGAAGGAACAAAAACACTTTTGAAAGTGGCAAAAACACAACTGGAAGTGGCAAAAAGCGACTAAAACGCCACTCAAAGTAGCTAGAAGGAACAAAAACACATTTGAAAGTGGCAAAAACACAACTGGAAGTGGCAAAAAGCGACTAAAACGCCACTCAAAGTAGCTAGAAGGAACAAAAACACATTTGAAAGTGGCAAAAACACAACTGGAAGTGGCAAAAAGCGACTAAAACGCCACTCAAAGTAGCTAGAAGGAACAAAAACGCATTTGAAAGCGGCAAAAACGCAACTGTAAGCGGCAAAAAGCGACTAAAACGCCACTCAAAGTAGCTAGAAGTAAAAAAAAAACATCTGAAAATGGCAAAAACACAACTTGAAGCTGCAAAAAGCAACTAATAGCGACACAAATGTGACTACAAGCAACACAAATGCGACTTCAAATGATAAAACCACCACTAAAAGCAATGCAAACGTGACTAAAAGTGACACAAACGAAACGTGACTTAAAGTGTCGCAATGTGACTAAACGCGGTAAAAACGTGACAAAAAGCGTACACGTGAAATTTGAGCAGAACCCCATTGTTAAAACATGAAGCACAAATCTAATCGCAATCGCCGACACTGGACAGAAAAGAATCGCACCGCGGAACACTCCGGGCAAAAGCGGCAACATCTCGGCGAAGACAAACGGGCGAATGTTTGAAATGCTCAGGTGGTGGACGTGAAGCAGAGCGGCGTCAACTACGTCCCGTCCAAAGTGGAGATCGTTCTGCGCAAGTCGGACCCGGTGTCCTGGGGCAAACTGGAGGACCCCAACTACAAACCGGAACCAGAACCCGAGGACCTGGACCTGGACCTGGACCAGGAACCGGAGCAGCCGGACTGGGACATCGACGACGATGACATCAGCGACTCGGACGAGGAGTGGGGTGAGTCGCACCGAGACAAAAACAACACAAAGACGCAGAAACACTGTACATCTATTGTGTCTCAAAATGAATTTATATGGACGTAAAGGGGTGTAGGGGAAAGTTAAAGTACCAAATGGGTTGTCAGGAGACCATATTCATCTTATTCTGCCCCGCCCACTTTTTTGCACTTTTGTTGTAAACGCACTTCTGTTTGACGAGAACTCCGTTAAAGCTAATGACGAACGAGGGAAAAGTCTGACGCTAAAATGTAACATAAAGTAGATTGATTTGTGTAAAATGTTTAATGAACACGAGCAACAACGAAACAACAACGCAACGATTTCCTGAAAACGTCTTTTTAGTCGAGTAGAACTTATTTTCTGTTGAGCTCGTCTGCTCCGTGTGAACTACAACGGAAACAAGATGGCGGCGCGTAAAACAACTTCAGGAATAAAGTGAATAGCATTTTTGTTGCTCATAGTCACATTTTTTTTTCACTTTGTCATTTTTTGTCACAATTTTGTCGATTTTAGTCAAATTTTTGTCGATTTTAGTCAAATTTTTGTCGTTTTTAGTACCGTTTTTCTTGCTATATAGAATTTTTCCGCTTATAGTCATGTTTTTGTCACTTCTCGTAGGGTTTTTGTCACTTTTAGCGTCACTTCTAGTCGTTTTTGTGCCACTGTATTCACCTTATTCCACCCACTTTTGCCGTTTTTTGCCACAGATCTGCACTTTTGTTGTAAACGCACTTCCGTTTGACGAGAACTCTGTTAAAGCTAATGACAAACGAGGGAAAAGTCTGACGCTAAAATGTAACATAAAGTAGATTGATTTGTGTAAAATGTTTAATGAACACGAGCAACAACGAAACAACAACGCATAGCGATTTCCTGAAAACGTCTTTTTAGTCGAGTAGAACTTATTTTCTGTTGAGCTCGTCTGCTCCGTGTGAACTACAACGGAAACAAGACGGCGGCGCGTACGACAACTTCAGGAATAAGGTGAATTAGGCCTTACGTGGACCAGATGTTGTATGGGGAAAGTTAAAGGGCCTATGACGGGTTGAAACACACATTTAACTCAAATGCAGTTAAGATAAATATATTCAAATTTCTACTAAAATCTTTACAAGTTTAACCCCAGTTTAGCTGTTTTTTAGGTTTTAAATGTTACTTCCCGGTTGTAAAGTATGACATCACGCTAGGAAATTACCATAGCAACCACACTGTACACCGGCCAAAACTCATCTAATGTCACAGATTTTGTTCATTTGACAAAGAAAAACACGTGAGCACCTTTATTTTGTTGAATCAAAGTTTAAAGGGCCAAAAAAGTTTATTTTGTGTAAATTATGCATAACCTTTGTCTCCACAGTGTGATGTCATCAGTTTGTTTACTTCCTGTAATCGTCAACAGATTTTTCAACTTTTCTCCACAAATAGCGACTTGATTGGAGTAAAACTATAATTTGTATTTACACAAAGTATTAATGCACTGAATGAAGTCAAAATTAGAAAATCGTAAAAAAAAAACAGTCATACGCCCTTTAAAGTATCAAATGGGTTGTCGGGAGACCATATAAGGCCTTACGTGGACCAGACGTTGAATGACCTTTGATCTGGGAGAAGAGCATGTTCACAGAAATGAAAAAAAACAACACACTAACAGTTTCCTCCCGCCTTCAGCCGACGACGCCAAAAGCGGCAAGAGGAGCGAGGCGGAGCAGCAGCCGGCGGTGAAGGACGAGCAAGAGGACCTGAGGGAGAAGCTGGAGGAGATGCAGAGGATCCAGATGGCGCAGGTCCAGGCCGACATGAAGAAGGCGATGGAGAAGAGGAGGCGCGACGAGGAGCAGCGGGAGAAGCAGAGGCAGCTGGACGCGCAGGAGGGCTACGACGACGACATGCCCGACCTCGAGGACTAAGAGCGGTGACGTTGCGCCCGGGGCAGAGGTCGTCAGGAGGGACAGACCAGAGCGGCAGCGGGAGATGTGGTCCCCAAGATGGCCGCCGCACCAGAGAGACGGACATTTTACTTTTGTTTTTTGGTCATTTTGTATGGAAGCCCATTTCCGCTGTGAATAGACATTTAAAGCCACACAGGGAGTTTAAAAGTAATCATTTTGAATTTAAAAGTCGTAATTTCACGTTGAAAAGTCATCAGTTTTGGGTTAAAGGTCAAAATTTCTAGTGTAATAGTTGGAATTTGTAGTTTAAAAGTTGGAATTTTTAGTTTAAAAGTCAGAATTTTCAGTTTAAAAATCACAATTTTACATTGAAAAGTCGTCAGTTTTGGTTCAAAAGTTAAAATTTCTAGTTTAAAAGTCAGAATTTTAAGTTTCTTATTTTTGAGATTAAACGTCAGAATTTCAAGTTTAAATGTCAGAATTTTGAGTTTCATAATTTATGCTGTGTCAGAATCTTGTGTCTAAAATGCAGTTGGAGAAAATGTTCTTTGGAGTAAGTCTCATTTTTGTCGCTTTTAGTTACGTTTTTGTTGCATTTAGTTACATTTTGGTTGCTTTTTTCACTTTTTTGTCGCCTTTAGTTGCAGTTTTGTCGATTAAAGTTGCGTTTTTGTCATTTTTATTCAAATCCTAGTGTATGTTTTGTAAGAGGCTTGTTGAGTCCAGATTATACAGTTTGGTGCAGGAGCTGCTTTAAAGGTCCCATAACATGCTAAATCGACTTTTCAGAGGTTTTAACCTTCCTCCAGGGCTCTCTGGGCCTTGTATGTTGTGCCCAAAGTGGTTTTTTGATTGATTCCCTCATGTTTTCACTAGAGAACGGTCTTTTCCGTCCCCCTCGGCTGAGCAGCAGACGGGGGCTCCTCACTAAGATGACGCGGTGTTTAAGCCACGCCTCCAGGAAGCGCGCAGCCGCAGAATAAACACAGCTAATGCTAATGCTACACAGTAATTACACGATGGATACGACAGACAGAAGAGTTAGCTTGTTATTCACCAAACGGCACGTCCGTCGTCGAGGCCCTGGAGCACGTCAAACTCCAGGTCAGATCCAGGACGTAGGACTCAGCACGACGCACCGTCAGGACGAGAAAAGGTTTATTCAGTGTTTGTGTATCGCTGTTTACCGGAGCACACGGCGCATGCACCATCTCCGCTCTAGGCTTTGGCGCGAGTTGGGCGGGGGAGGCAGCCTGCTCTCTGTTCGGGGGGGTCAGATCTCAGAGTGAGCCGTTTGCTTTTGCAAGGAGGGGGGCCAGTCCAAGAAATGGGTGTTTTTTGTAAACTGTTATGTTATGGATATTACACAACGAGAAAATGTATCAACAAAGCCCATAGAATAGACTGTGTGAAGGGGAAAATAGCAGAATATGGGACCTTTAAGGCTCCTCTTTGTCTCTGTGGCACAAAAATGCATTTGGAGAAAACAACGTCCGAGAGAAATCTATGGATGGAGTGGATTCAATGGAAGAATAATACATCTTTAAGAGCAGATTGGACAAGTTTGTTGTTTCCACGTGTGTGTATCGATGTGCTGAAAGAGAAAACTGAACAAAAAACAAAACAAAAATGGGTTTTGCCTGCACAGACAAATGTGTGTCTTTGGTGAAAAAACAAACCAAATGTGATTGTTCTGTGTTGTGTTTTTGCTGGACATTCAGCCTGATTCTGCGTCCACACAAAGACAAAGAGCGTAGGCCCCACCAGTGACTTCTGTGAGATCACGTTAGAGACACATTCTGAAACAGCGGCGTCCGTCACAAATACAGCTAGAAATGTCAACCATGTAGAAATGAAGGAGTCGGTGTTAAGACTCTGCATGGAAATGAAAAAACACACCAACGGCCCATCGAGACCGACTCTGGACAAATGGGGCGCTTCTGCTGCTGTTTTATTGACCCTTTGCATGTGACGTCACGGAACGCCCACTTTGCCATGACGGACGGCGGAAGCGCTGTTTGTGTGAGGTAAAATGATCGAAATTTGCCGTAAACCTAACTATTAGTAAGCTAACATTGATCAGTTTTACACGTAAAATGGTGATATCCTGTTGTGCGGTTGGCTGCACTAACAGGCAAAGCCGTAAGCCCAATGTAGCCTTTTATCGTCTACCTGTTGATGAAGACAGAAGACGGCGATGGGTCGCAGCAATAAATCGAAAGAACTGGAAGCCCTCCAAGTACTCACGGATTTGCAGTGAGCACTTTTTACAAGTTAAGTCAATGCCAATGTTACAAGTGTATGACATTTTACACGAAAACATATCTGAATATGTGAAACAGTCAAAGTTATGCGGGGCACGGCGTTAGTTATCCAGCCAAGAAATTAACTTGTATGTATATAGACTCAAGCCTGCAAAAAGGATAATACATATTACATCCACAGAATTATTATTTGTGAATAAAATATTATGATTATATTGACACAGAGAGACAGAGACATTGACAGACAACCATTCACTCTCACATTCATTCACTAGGGGCAATTTAGAGTTCTCAATTAACCTACACAGTCATGTCTTTGGACGGTGGGAGGAGCCAGAGAACCCACTGTCCAGGGTGTACCCCGCCTAGGCCCAAAGTCACTGGGATAGGCTCCAGTCACCCGCAACCCCTAACGGGAATAAGCGGTAGAAAATGAATGATATTGACGTTTTGATTAAATCGGTGAGCATGGCAGGAGGAAACAGGTAAGGGTCCGTTTCTAAGCTCGCGATCTTCACTTTCTCAAAATACCGCTCTTTGTGAGCGCGTAAAAGATGTTCTGCTTCCACTGACAACTGAACTGAACATGAGTCAGAAGTAGCCATCGCTTAAGTGACAAAAATAATTGCAATCACTGTGAGTTTGTTACTTTTGCGCTCCCCGTAATTCTGCGCTCGCCTACTCTTGCCGTCCATTATGGTGCACCCACGTGATCGTGTGACGTAGGTGCAAAGGGTCAATAGAGGAAAAGTCAAAGTGTCCTGTTTGAAAGTCAGAATTTAGTTTAAAAGTCGTAATTTCACATTGAAAGTAATAATTTCCTTTGTAAAAGTAAACATTTCTTGTTTATAGTCGATGTAAACCCTCATTCGTCCAGGTGTGCTTCATCGTAGAAAAGGGTTTCAGAGGTTGTCATCCGGACGCTGTTTGAAGATCAAGACGTTTCGACTTTTATCCAAAAGTCATTGTCAATCAGAGAGCTGGTCTGGGAACTCATTTCCTGTTTAAAAAATTTAATTGTGAGTTTAAAAGTCAGAATTTCCAGTTTAAAAGTCAGAATTTTGAGTTAAAAGTGAAATTTTCAGTTTGAAAGTTAGAATTTTGAGTTTAAAAGTTAGAATTTTGAGTTTAAAAGTCAGATTTTTTTTGCCAAATGTGTGACGCTTCAATCATCGTTTTTCTAGATAACATTTGGTTTGGTGTCAGTGATTTATATTTGTCCTACAGTTTTTTTTATTTTTTTTATTTAGTTTGGTTTAGTTCAGGCTTTCTCAAATGGGGTACCGTGGCATGAGGGCAGGGGTGCCGCGAAAGTTCCATGGATTTTTTCAATGAAGACAAATTAATATCGGCAACCTCTGATTCAGGAAATAATCGTTGCAGAGACCTTCGGTAGAACGCCATTTGTGTGGTTTTTGACAGAAAACAATTGCGATCCATGCAACAATTTGTTTAAAAATGATTTTTTACAGAGGGGGCGTGGCTTTATGCAGCAGTGGAGCCGCGCTCTCTTTCTTCCGCTCTCTGACATCTTTGCTTTACTTCCTGATACGGAGGCGGCCATCTTTGCTTTACTTCCTGATACGGAGGCTGACATCTTTGCTTTACTTCCTGATACGGAGGCGGCCATCTTTGTTTTACTTCCTGATACGGAGGCGGCCATCTTTGTTTTATTTCCTGATATGGAGGCTGACATCTTTGCTTTACTTCCTGATACGGAGGCGGCCATCTTTGTTTTACTTCCTGATACGGAGGCGGCCATCTTTGTTTTACTTCCTGATAGGCGGCCATCTTTGTTTTACTTCCTGATACGGAGGCGGCCATCTTTGTTTTACTTCCTGATACGGAGGCTGACATCTTTGCTTCACTTCCTGATACGGAGGCTGCCTTCTTTGCTTTAGGGCGCCACGTGACGACAATCCCCCACTTCATATAAAAACGGTAATTTCTGTGATTTTAGAAACGGTAGAAAAGAACATTTCCTTCTATTTTATTTAAATACCGATAATAATTCAGTCCTGTCTGTGATTATAATGTGCAATGATAGAAAAAGGCTGGTTCCAAGAGGCTGCAGTACCTCGCACGGCCACTAATCAATCTGGGACACGGACAGAGGGGGCGTGTCTTATCCAGTTCTTTTAATACATCCATGAGACCACCAATGACAACAGCTATAAGTTATAACATTGTAGTAATCATTCAATCGATCAATCATGACACACAATCTGAGGGCGCCCAAAATAAAGAAATGAAAACACACGGTAAAAGTGAACGGCTGGCAGAATATTACGCCGTTACTTACGACGCTACGTTTTACTAATCTGACCAAGAGGTTAGTAAAAATATGTTTAAAAACAATTAAAAAAACTTTCAAACTGAATGAAAGCTTGGCAGTTTATGGAAATATTGATAGCGCTGTATGCCGAAGATCGTTTTGAAGAAATGCCAAATTAAAATACAGGTGGCGCTGTCATCATAATTTCAGATGCAGCGCCTCCGTAACCAGATATTTCAGTAAATCTCTTTTGATCCAGGGATAGAAATTCTGATCCGCAAATTGAACTTTATAATCAGAAAATATAAAATAATATTAAAAAAATGAAAAACTTGTTAGAAAGAGTACATACATTATCTATCACTATCTATATTACATTCACAAAAAACCCGAAGCCCCTCCGATCCACCACGTCTTCATAAAATGTCCACGTCTTCCACACAAACAAAAAAGAACTTAAAGTGCCTCTGACAGGTTGAAACACACATTTAACTAAAATGCAGTTGAGATAAATAAATTCAAATTTCTACTAAAATCTTAACAAATTTAACCCCAGTGTAGCTGTTTTTTAGGTTTTAAATTTTACTTCCTGGTTGTAAAGTATGACATCACGCTAGGAAATTACCATAGCAACCACACTGTACACCGGTCAAAACTCATCTAATGTCACAGATTTAGTTCATTTGACAAAGAGAAACACATGTGACGCCTTTATTTTGTTGAATCAAAGTTTAAAGGGTCAAAAAGTAGTTTATTTTGTGTAAATTCTGCATGACCTTCGTCTCCACAGTGTGATGTCATCGATTAATTTACTTCCTGTAACTGTCAACAGATTTTTCAACTTTTCTCCACAAATAGCGACTTGATTGGTGTAAAACTATAATTTGTATTTACACAAAGTATTAATGCACTGAATAAAGTCAAAATTAGAAAATCATAAAAACCTGTCATACGCACTTTAAAGTGCTCCAGTTCCTCCTCGTGTTTTTCATTGTCAGATTCCAATCTCTGTCATTACTGACGACGGAGCTACAGCTGCAAATTCACAGAACAAAGCATTACATTTGCGATAAACAGTAAACTTCACGAACCCCTATTTGTTCATAATATGTTACTTAAATTTACATTTACAACATATTTAAAAACACTTGACGTTATAATACAAGTTTGACTAAAACACGTACAATTATAAGCTATAAGTAAAGCACGTGTTTAAAAAAGGAAAACGCTGTAATGTACCAACACTTCACAACACGACACAAACTCTAATCATTTCATTTTGTTACCATTAAAGGTCCCATAACATGCAAAATCGTCTTTTCAGAGGTTCTAACCTTCCTCCAGTGCTATTTGGGCCTCGTATGTTGTGCCCAAAGTGGTTTTTTGATTGATTCCCTCATGTTTTCACTAGAGAACTGTCTTTTCCGTCCCCCTCGGCTGAGCAGCAGACGGGGGCTCCTCACTAAGATGACACGGTGTTTAAGCCACGCCTCCAGGAAGAGCACAGCCGCAGAATAAAAACAGCTAATGTTAATGCTACACAGTAATTACACAATGGATACGACAGATAGAAGAGTTAGCTTGTTATTTACCAAACGGCACGTCTGTCGTTGAGGCCCTGGAGCACGTCAAACTCCAGGTCAGATCCAGGACGTAGGACTCAGCACGACGCACCGTCAGGACGAGAAAATGTTTATTCAGTGTTTGTGTATCGCTATTTACCGGAGCACACGGCGCATGCACCATCTCCACTACAGGGGAGGCACGGGTTGGGCGGGGGAGGCAGCCTGCTCTCTGTTCGGGGTCAGATCTCAGAGTGAGCCGTTTGCTTTTGCAAGGAGGGGGGCCAGTCCAAGAAATGGGTGTTTTTTGTAAACTGTTATGTTATGGATATTACACAACGAGAAAATGTATCAACAAAGCCCATAGAATAGACTGTGTGAAGGGGAAAAGAGCAGAATATGGGACCTTTAATCAGCGAATAGCCGAACATTTAATTTAATTTCTACGTAGTAATAAATTAACATAAAGAGGAATGATTGGATGAAAAACTTACCGTGTGCGTGTTGATAGTGGTTGTTTCTGACGCGGGCCCTAGACCTCTGGATTAAGGTATCTCGCATGGGCGCCTTCTGGTTAAAGGGCCTATGACAGGTTGGGCGACTCATTTGACAAAAATGCGGTTAAGATAAATATATTTCAAATTTTGTAGTCAAATCTTTCAAGTACTTTACAGATATTTATCATGGTTTAGCTATTTTTTTTTTTACTTCCTAGTTGTAAATGATGACATCACACAAGGAAATTACCTAGCAACCGTCCTGTACACGGGGCCAAAACTCATTTAAAGTTTTTTTATTTATTTTATAAGTAGAAATACACGTGAAAGCCTTTATTTTGTTGAATCAATGTTTAAAGGATGAACAAAGTTGTTTATTTTGTGTAAATTATGCTTAACCTTTGTCTTCCCAGTGTGATGTCATCAGTCTGTTTACTTCTTGTTTTTTTCGAACATATTTGTCAACTTTTCTCCCCAAATGTACATGTACGACTGGTATCATTACACCAAATAAAGTCAAAATTAGAAAATCATGAAAACCTGTCATACGCAAATTAAGGTCTGCAGCCAGAACATAGAACTATAATAAAACCTGGAAGATGAATCCAAGATGGCCGCCCTGTTCCTCCCTGTGGCCTGAGCTCATTGGTGCATGACCCCAAAAAAGTTTCTTACTTCCGCGTTACTTCCTGATACAGAGGCGGCCATCTTTGCTTTAGGGCGCCACGTGATGACAATCCCCCATGATGCTTTGAGCGAACACACAGCTGCATGTTTTTGTGTTAGCGTTAGCTTGTGTGATTGTAATTGTGTTCTTCATGTTAGACACACGTGAAGCGTCTGAAATGAAATAAAATACAACTTACAGGTGTCTCTAGTCGAGCCTTTTCCACGAGCTTCTGTTTGTATCGTCCGACGCTCGTTCACGTGACTCACACATGTTTGTGTGACGTCACTTCATATAAAAACAGTAATTTCGGCGATTTTAGAAACGGTAGAAAAGAACATTTCCCTCTATTTTATTCAAATACCGATAATAATTCAGTACTGTCTGCAATTATAATGTGCAATTATAGAAAAAGGCTGGTTCCAAGAGGCTGCAGTACCTCACACGACCACTAATCAATCTGGGACACAGACAGAGTTCTTTTAATACATCCATGACCCACCCACGTACTCACCCACGTACCCACCCACGTACTCATCCGTGTACTCACCCGCGCACAAGGGTTGCTGTCTGAAATGGCGCCTCTCAAACAACAGCTCCGGGTGGAGAAGAAGGTGGCGGGAAACCTCAGCTCCAGGACACAGGCTCCGAAAACGTCCACGGATGTCCTCACCGGCGGCTCACACGGTCCGGAACAGCGAATCCGACGATGTCCTCACCGGTACCGGGTCACACGGGTCCAGCGATGTCCTCAGCGGGTCAGAGGGCTTCAGTTCCGGGGTTAAACCGACCAAAACCCCCGGCCACAGTCACGGCTCCAGCGGGAACAGGCGCCCACAGCTCTCAAAAACACCGCTCCAGAGGCAACACTCCGGCCCCGGTGCTGACAGAGGCGGGACACTGACGGTCCAGAGGGTGGAGTTCGGCTGCGTCACGGTCCAAAAGGAGACACGACACACGGAGAGCGTAACGTCCAGCGCGCGGCCGTTGGCTGAAGGCGCAACGTCTGGGCGAAGCACGCGCACCACGCCGTAACTCCCGCCCCTCGACCAACACGAGCCAATCACAGCAGTGTAAAGTTAGCACCGCCCTTGACTGACCAGTGAAGCGGCGAATTACATAAGACACATTTACTTGCGGTAGTAAATGATGGTTTGTTCAAGAAGAAGGTTATTACAGAGCGTGAAACTTATAATATAAAATGAACGTATCACTGACGGTGAACATAAGCATAACAGTAATACATCTGTAGTGAAAATAGTATTAAAATGTATAAATAAAAGTAATAAATAAATTTAAAAAATATTTATAAATAAAAATAAAATAAATAAATAAATGAAATAAAAGAGTTCAGTGCATGGTTTTAAGATTACTTGGGGGTTTTTAATATTTGTTCGTGCATAAATCACACAGGGGGTTATAAGTAATTATGAGTTACTTATTATAAGTTTATAACATCACTGTGCCTTTTCCATGTTTGGAGGCGATGTTTGGAGAAGAGCGAGAACACGTCATCGCTCTGTTTTACACTTAAAGGTCCCATAACATGCAAAATCGACTTTTCAGAGGTTTTAACCTTCCTCCAGTGCTATTTGGGCCTCGTATGTTGTGCCCAAAGTGGTTTTTTGATTGATTCCCTCATGTTTTCACTACAGAACTGTCTTTTCCGTCCCCCTCTGAGCAGCAGACGGGGGCTCCTCACTAAGATGACGCGCTTCACCAGGATGACGCGGTGTTTAAGCCACGCCTCCAGGAAGCGCGCAGCCGCAGAATAAAAACAGCTAATGCTAATGCTACACAGTAATTACACGATGGATACGACAGATCGAAGAGTTAGCTTGTTATTTACCAAACGGCACGTCCGTCATCGAGGTACTGGAGCACGTCAAACTCCAGGTCAGATCCAGGACGTAGGACTCAGCACGACGCACCGTCAGGACCAGAAAATGTTTATTCAGTGTTTGTGTATCGCTGTTTACCGGAGCACACGGCACATGCACCATCTCCACTCTAGGCTTCGGCACGGGTTGGGCGGGGGAGGCGCGCGAGTTGGGCGGGGGAGGCAGCCTGCTCTCTGTTCGGGGGGTCAGATCTCAGAGTGAGCCGTTTGCTTTTGCAGGAGGGGGGCCAGTCCAAGAAATGGGTGTTTTTTGTAAACTGTTATGTTATGGATATTACACAACGAGAAAATGTATCAACAAAGCCCTTAGAACAGACTGTGTGAAGGGGAAAGAGCAGGATATGGGACCTTTAAGAGTCTGCGATATAATTTGTCCTGAAGCTAAAAGTACAGAGTTCTTGTACCAAGGTTTGTGTAATGAACCTGCAGTAAAGCTTTCTTCAACTCAACCTGTCTAAGAACGTAAAAAGAACATGGAAAGAGACAAAGATGAATGACTAGAAATACATATGTGTTTTGTGAGATAAAACCCCAGACACATGTTTATTTTCACACTTGAATAAATCGTTTATTCTCCAAAGAGTTGCTCCGAGTTTGTTACAAATGCACACAACAAACACGACAAATCAACACCTCCATCAACAATCGTGCAACATGAACCCAGCGTTCAATCACAGCTCGGAAAACTCTGCTGCCAGTGTTAAACATGGGGCAGAGCTGCGTTCAAAAACAACTCTGTAAAAGTTTTATCTTAAGTGTTAATTATGGGACAGTGCTGCGTTCAACAACAGCTCGGAAAACTCTACTCCCGGTGTTAAACATTGGACAGAGCTGCGTTCGAAAACAACTTTGTAAAACTCTACTCCCAGTGTTAAACGTGGGGCAAAGCTGCATTCAACAACAGCTCTGTAAAAGTTTTATTTTAAGCGTTAATTATGGGACAGAGCTGCGTTCAACAACAGCTCGGAAAACTCTACTCCCGGTGTTAAACATTGGACAGAGCTGCGTTCGAAAACAACTTTGTAAAACTCTACTCCTAGTGATAAACATGGGGCAAAGCTGCGTTCAACAACAGCTCTGTAAAAGTTTCATTTTAAGTGTTAAACATGGGGCAGAGCTGCGTTCACTAACAGCTCTGAAAACTCTATTTCCAGTGTTTGAGCTGCGTTCAATAACAATTCTGTCGCACACCGATAGAGGAGAGTCCATTGTGGCAAGAGTCTTTAAAGCACTTCATATAAATATACCAAACAAAATCAAAACACAACAGTAAACAACTTATAAAAAACAAAATATTAAAATCCTTCCCTAAAATAGTTTTTAGGCAACATTTTTTTTCAGTTTTTCAACTTATATTTTACAACAAGTAAGAGCACTCAAGATCAAATGAATAAGTTAACATTGGTTTGAGTAAAGAAGAAAAAAACATTAAAACCAAACACAGAGCAGTATTTTTTTTGAATCTATGAGACTTTAGGGAAAGGTTTAGCCTGGCAGTAAAACAATCAGATGTTGCGACACGTAAACAAGTCTTTAGTCCCAGGTTTTATTTGAACGTTCATTTGGTTATCGAGGCTCAAGTTTCCCACAAAATTATCACAAAAAGTCAGGATTTTAAGGTAATTAAACATAAAATCACCAGTAAAATAATTCTGACAAAAGTTAATGTTACCAACAGTTTGTTTTGTACGTTTAAAGGTCCTGTATCTGATTTTTACATTTACTAAACCAGAAATAAACCAGGACTAGGCCAAGACTAAACTAGGACTAAACCAGACTAAACTAGGACTAAACTAGGACTAAACCTGGGCTAAACCTGGACTAAACCAGGACTAAATCTGGACTAAACCTGGGCTAAACCTGGACTAAACTAGGACTAAACTAGGACTAAACCTGGACTAAACTAGGACTAAACTAGGACTAAACCTGGACTAAACTAGGACTAAACCAGGACTAAACCAGGACTAAACTAGGACTAAACCTGGACTAAACTAGGACTAAACCTGGACTAAACCTGGACTAAACTAGGACTAAACCTGGGCTAAACCTGGACTAAACCTGGACTAAACTAGGACTAAACTAGGACTAAACCTGGGCTAAACCTGGACTAAACTAAGACTAAACTAGGACTAAACTAGGAATAAACCAGGTCTAAACCAGGACTAAACTAGGACTAAACTAGGACTAAACCTGGACTAAACTAGGACTAAACCAGGACTGTTCAACAATCAATAAAGCAGACCTCAGATATGAAAAATGGATAAACAATCTGCTGATCCACAAAACACTTGACATCATTTTTTTTCCTGACTTTCTGGAGCATTTTAAAACATTCTTCTGAGTTCTCGAGGACCACACACATAAACTGTTGAGTGTTTGGAGATTTTAAATTTAATTGTGAGAGGACATGCACCTGTTTCACGAGCGCATCACTGCAAATGTTGAAATGTTAACGTTTTTTCAGATGGAGGGAAAAAAGTGACACGACTGAGAACAAAATAATAAATAAATAAGCTGAACAGTGATTGAATTAAGTGGTATTTATCTTATTTGAGTATATTTTGACTTGACTAAAATACAATTTCCCAATAAAGCATGCAGGTTTCGTTCTTATTCCAAGTTCAGTAGCTTTTTCTTCAAAATTTGACGTTAGAAAATGCCTTTTCACTATCTTTTTCCTATTTCAAGTAAGATATTTTATACATTATTTGTTCTTTCATTGGCCTTAAACCTGCTTTTGAGTGTCTTTACTTTGACAACGCATGTTTCAGAGCTAAAAATAACGTGTTTTTTTTAAAGAAAGAACAATATAACTTTATCACAGAGACGCCAGAGTAACTTAGCTTTGGCTCCATCTACTGGCTGCAGAAGGAATTACACAATTTTAAAAACACGTTGCTCGCTATGCTAGCCGTGTTCCTCCTCGTCGACGCAGATGTCGTGCTCGTGATCGGACGGCACAAACGCTCGGATGCTAACGACGATTTGCGAGCAGAAGATCCCTGAAGTCGAACGTCAAACACCGAGGAGTGGTTTTAACGCTCGGAGGGAGAACGTTTTCACACCAGGATTCCTCAAACTAGCGCGAATGAAGCTAAATGCAACTCCGGGTGCGTTTTTGATGATGGAACATTGTTAGAACAGGGTTAAAAGCTAAAAAAAAGTCAGTTTTTCATAAGATTTGCCCTTTAAACAGTCAAAATATACACATTTTCCGCAGCGTGCCAGGCTAACAGACGGGAGCGATGCCACAAACACAAACGAACAGCAGATTTGGCACTTTCTGTTTTCCCAGTGGAAGGTTTTTGGTTTGCATTTCATTGGCCCCTTTATAGCAGTACTTATGGTATCGCTCCCGTTTGACCCTTTGGACCCATTTTCTCACAGAACAACATTAAAAATACTGAAATGTGCGCGTTTAAATCAGGCGCTATGCAAAAGTCGTACAGTTTCAAATGCCTCACAACGCTATTTTGTTACTACTGTACAGTTCACACCCACACATTAAGTCCGTTTACATATAAATATATCCTTTTCTCAAATGAAAATAAAACGATCTTTGACACAGTATGGTTTTCCCGTTGAGTTTGCGTAGTCGTAAAGTGCAAAGGCGCGAAAACAGTAAACGTTTGAAATGTTCGCTCGTTCGGCGGAGGACGAAAAGTTGCCCCGAAAACGCGCCGAGGAACGACACGGCGTCGGGTTTGTGTCGGGGACGCAGCGCGACCAGGTGAAATGCGGGATTTTGACGTGTTTAAAGGTGCGCGGTGTAACCTTTTTCGACGTCACGGATGCGCCTGGAATGTTCCACCGTGAAGAGTCGTTAAAACGTCGTCAGAATGTTCAAAACTGGAGTCAAAATGAAGCAAAATGTACTGACATCAGATCTAAATACTAGTGGATTTAAGTCTTTAAAACAAAAAATAAGCAATAATTTAGCATTTCGGAGGTAGAAATGTCATCTTATTTGCTTTTCTACCGTGAAGAATGGAAAAAAAGATCAAGGTTTGTATGTTTTTATCCAAATATAAGATTCAAGCACTTTTCAAGCACCTTCAAGGTAGATTTAAACTTAATTCAGCACCAACCAACTGCCTGTTTTTGCATTCAGGGCAATAAGAATCGCAAATATTTCGACTACAGCTTCGGGACCTGATGTTTAACTCCTAATACGAACTTTGATTTAAAAAAACAAACAATAATAATGATAATAAAGAAAAAATTTGACATTTTGGGCGTAACTTTCCTGTATTTTAGGGCATTTCAGAAAGTGTCATAAATGATCACATAACAGTTGTATCTATAATTTTAGAGAACTTCAAAACAACAAACTGAAGATTAAAAGCGTTTTTTACTGTCAAAATACGTAAGAAACAGATCGGCAAGTTTAAATTTCAAGCATTTTTTCCAAAGTACAAGCACTTTCCTAACCTTGAAACCAATGTAGTAAAATTCAAGCAATTTCAAGCACCCGTAAAAACCCTGGAAAATGCTGTTTTCTTGCCTTCAAATATTTATTTAAGCGTCACAGACAAGTATAATCAGTGGTAAAGTGTGTAATTTATCTGTAAATAAAATGAAAATCTATTGTGAGCTTAAAATTTCCAAGTGTTTCTCCAGTAAAACTTTAAAATCTGGCTTTTTCCTTGGTCAAAAAAGCTAATTGTCAAAAATAATCTCATTTTAATTAAACACGACGGTGACATTAAACATAAAAATCCAATCTTAAATGTGCTTTTACTTTGACAAAACCTCCTGGATTTCTCAGATTTTGTGATATTTTGAGGCTAATCCCAGTTTCTCCAGTGAAATCACGTTATGCGTCACTTCAATTGGATTCATTTTTTCTCCATTAATGCCACACTGTGGGACATTCCAGGCCCGAACCGTTACAAAGTGCACCTTTAAAAGAAGACGGAATACTTTCAGTCTAGTTTTTAGCATATGTCGTGAATTTTCAGGCCTTTAACGCCGAACAATGCAGCTAAAACTACACAACTTTAACCGTAATAATTGCATATATTTATATTGACTTTTAACTATGTATTAACTTGTATTTTGTTTCCCTTTTTTGCCATTTTTGTACCTGGTTTAAGTCCTGCGATACTGACGTACAGACTGACAAACGCTCCGTGAAGTTGTTCGACTATTGAGGCTTTTAATGGTAAACGACGCTAGGCTAAGTTAGCTAAGTTAGCATGCAGGAACACACACTTTTAACTATTTCGGGCGTTACAAACATGTTCATATGTTTACGCACAGTGTCTGACGGGGAAGCAGCAAAGCCAGCTCCATAAAGTACCATCGGGAAATACAAAAAATATAAATCTTTAGTAATAATTAGAATAATAATAGCTTTTAACCACAACAGACAAGGCAAAAAACTCAAAAAATATTCAACTTTTTCAAATACAATCATTGCAAAGACTGAGAAATCCTCCGTGAGAGATATTTTTACTAATATTTTAACGCCGCCGATGTCTTCAAGTATATTCCGTTTACTAATATAACAATAATAAACCAATTTTGTTTTCACGTCAACATGAAATTACAGATTTTCTCAGCGTACGTTTCACACCACAGTCTATTAAGAACCACTTTTAAGTTTACCACGACGTCACGACCTCGGTTAAAATCACACGACATTATAATTATTCACATAAATTACAAGTTACATTCGTTGGTAGGTTATATTTTTTGCAACACTTAAAAGTCAAAAGTTCGAGATGTTTTTGTTCGTGTCGTTGCTGTTCAGGTAGAAGTTCTCATGGCAGTAGCAACAGCGAAAAATAAATAAGGCTAAAAACCGAGAAATCAAAAGACTAAAAACGTCAAACAAAAAAAACAAAAAACGTCGGATTCCACATGCAAAACGTATCGCGAACTCGTCTTCCCGTCTTCCCGGCGACGTCCTTGAGATCCGTTCCGAGAGAGCACTTCGAAAAAACGGGAAAAGTGTGAGAAATCTGGAACGCCGAGGACCGGGCGGAGGCGTGGGGTTCCCGCACGATGGTCCAAAGGCGAAGGCGGGAGAACAGCAGAGGGCGCTCCGCAAAAAGCCTCGGGTTCGGGTTGAAAGCACCTCGGAGCGGGGCCTCGTCAGTTTCCCATGAAATCGTCGCCAGCTTTGACCTCCAGAGTTCCTGCGACGAGAGAAAACGGAGACAAATCAAGTCAGAATGACGCCGCTTTCAAAATATAAACAACTCTTGTCTCGCGGAAATGTTCCAGAATAAAGCAATACATGTATCTATCTCGCATTTATTCAATTACAGGTGTTTCTATTCTCAAAAATAACTCATAAAAACCAGCATTCTGGCTCTGAGCTGGCTCGCCTCTCCACAGATCTGACCTGTAGGGTGGCCTAGTGGCGCCGCCTGCTCGTCTCCACGGAGATGAGATAAATTTAGTGCCGTTAGAATAGATACGGTGCATCATATGTGGGCGTGGTCTGCTGTGGAGGTGTCATATGTCGAAGTTGAGTCTTGCTAGCCGTTAGCTTGACCTTATTTTATCGTTTACTCATTTATCTTGAGCGCCTTAAAGGAGAAATTTGACGCATTTGTCAGATTTTTATCCTTTAAACTTGCTCTTGAGTGCCGTAAGTCTGCCATCTCATGTTTGGAAACAAAACATAAATAAATAAATAAATGAAAGGCTTTATCTGTTGTCTGCAATGGCACGTACTGAGTGTGTGCAGCCAGCAGATGGCGCCTACCGCTATACACAACACACTTTAAAGCGCACATATTCTGAAACAGTGACGCTTTCTCTCTTTTAATCCTGTCCTAACAATGTTCTTCATCAAAACACCTGGAGTTGCATTCACGCTGATTTGAGGAATGTTTATTCGAAAATCCTCTCCCTTCGAGTGTCAAACATACGTCGTCTGCACTCCTTCCATCCGGGACGTATTTTCAGACTTCATGCGTCATTTATCAGAGAATCTTCTGCTGTTTTTAGTCCTTAAATCAGCCTTAACTTGTACTGAGCGTTTCTGCCTCTAACCACAATAACTGCTGCAGCAAATCTGTCTTTTCAGCGCTAACTTCACTAGATTGGCGCCATCTGCTGGCTGGACGCACTCTGTCATTTCATAGTGACTGATAACACAGGGCATAGAATGAATAAGAAACTTTATTTTTTGTTTTAAAACATGAAATGGCAAGTTTTAGGTACTCAAAAACATGTTTAAAGGCTGATAACATAATGAAAAATGCTGAATATTTTCCTTTAAGAGATGTTATGATGCAGTTAGCAGTAGCGGTGATCGTGTTTAGACGTCAGAAATGCTCAGAACGAGTCTATTATAGTCTGCTGTACACAATTTAGTCATGTTAGCGCTTTAAGAGACTGCGTGACGTGCTATGATTCGGTCAACAGTGGCAGAGATCGTGTTTAAATGGCTGAAATGCTTAGAACGATTCTGGCGATGATTTAAAGACTTAAAGCAGCAGAAGATTCTCAGATAAACAGTGTCTCGAATGGGAAAAATCATCAAGGATCGAGGGAGTTCAGCAGGAAGTGTGTTTGACACTCGGAGGGGGAGGATTTTCTAATGAACATTCCTCAAAACAGTACTTCTGGAACCACAGCAGAACTATTTAGTCGCTTACTCGATTAATCCGTCGATGGTGTTTTAGTCGACTCATTATTTGATTTCGATTAAAGTGCCTATGACAGGTTGGACGACACATTTGACTAAAATGTAGTTAAGATAAATATATTTCAATGTTTGCTAAAACGCTGTTCAAATTTGATCCCAATTAAGCAATTTTTCAGGTTTTTAATTTCACTTCCTGGTTGTGAATGATGACATCACACTAGGAAATTAGAAAGTACATTGGGCAAAAACTGATCTAATGTTAGAGATTTTTTGAATTTGACAAATAAAAATACACATGAACGCCTTTATTTCGTTGAATCAATGTTTAAAAGGTAAAAAAAGTCGTCTGTTTTACGAAAATTATGCATAACCTTGTCTCCCTAGTGTGATGTCATCCGTTTGTTCACTTCCTGTAATTTTCAACATATTTTTTCCATTTTTCTTCACAAACAGCCACTTGATTGGTGTAAAACTATAATTTATATTTACAAGAGGTATTAATACTACAAATAAAGTTAAAATTAGAAAACATTAAAAACCTGTCATACGCACTTTAAAAGGATTTATACGACAAAAATGTGAAAAAGTGAAGATATGGAGTGGATCAGCTAAAGATCTTGGAGTGAATCATGAGTTTAATCTAACTTATAAACACATAAATGCACTGTTTCCTGGTACTTTTCTGCATAAATTGTTCTTTTTTTGCATGAACTCCGGTGCAGTTGTGTTTTTTTGGTGCAGTTTGGGTCAAATACAGAAAGATACTTCATGGTTTTGCCTTGCCACGCCCCCTTTTTAGTCAATTAATCCAGTATTTTTCAACCTTTTTTGAGTTGCGGCACACTTTTTTAATGGAAAAGATACCATGGCATACCGCAAAATATGGTTATAATATGGCTATTAATGATTCTGCCACTGTCTGGTTGTATAAATTTGACATTTGCAACTGTTTTGCTTTAGTTTTCACAACAAAAGTATGGTCCGGACACTCCAAAATGGTAAAATATTCCATTGAATCCATGAGTACATCCAAATTAGAATGTTTTTCAAGGCACACCTAGCAATACTTCAAGGCACGCTAGTGTTCCCCGGCGCACTGGGTGAAAATCAAGGGATTAAATGGTTGATAAGGAAAGTCTTTAGTCGACTACAGCCCTAGAACTGTTGCTTTTGGACTCGATTTATTTTTAAAGGTCCCATATTCTGCTCTTTCCTCTTCACACAGTCTATTCTAAGGGCTTTGTTGATACATTTTCTCGTTGTGTAATATCCATAACATAACAGTTTACAAAAAACACCCATTTCTTGGACTGGCCCCCCTCCTTGTAAAAGCAAACGGCTCACTCTGAGATCTGACTCCCCCGAACAGAGAGCAGGCTGCCTCCCCCGCCCAACCCGTGACGAAGCCTAGAGTGGAGATGGTGCATGCGCCGTGTGCTCCGGTAAACAGCGATACACAAACACTGAATAAACATTTTCTGGTCCTGACGGTGCGTCGTGCTGAGTCCTACGTCCTGGATCTGACCTGGAGTTTGACGTGCTCCAGGGCCTCGGCAACGGGCGTGCCGTTTGGTAAATAACAAGCTAACTCTTGATCTGTCGTATCCATCGTGTAATTACTGTGTAGCATTAGCATTAGCTGTTTTTATTCTCTGCGGCTGCGCAGCTTCCTGGAGGCGTGGCTTAAACACCGTGTCATCTTAGTGAGGAGCCCCGTCTGCTGCTCAGCCGAGGGGGACGGAAAAGACAGTTCTCTAGTGAAAACATGAGGGAATCAATCAAAAAACCACTTTGGGCACAACATACGAGGCCCAAATAGCACTGGAGGAAGGTTAAAACCTCTGAAAAGTCCATTTTGCATGTTATGGGACCTTTAAACCCCAGATCCAGCTCACACTCTGAACTGTGGGCGTGGCTCGTACCTGATAAGGAGCTGTTGGACTTCTGCTTGTGCAGTTTCTCTCGGTCCTTCTTCACTTTGGGGATGATCTTTAGCTTCATGCTGCTGCTGCTCTTACTGCTGCGCACCGAGTCCTGAACACGAGACACGGGGGTCAAAGGTCGCCCGTCCAACACTCTGTAAAAGGTCGCTCCTTTTACAGAAAAAGTAGAAGAAGTCCCAGAGGGCGATACAGTACTGGACAAATCTGACCACGCAGCAGCTCTTTTCAAACATTTTCTTTTGGCGTTCGACTCATTTTAAAATATAGATTAGGGCTGCAACGATAGATTAGTGACTAATTGTGACTTTAAAACACAGACTTTTTTATAACAAAGACGGCAACATTATTGACTAAAAATGTCAAAAAATTATGAATGATGGCTGATTTTCTATCCATAATGCACTTTAATTATAAATATTCTTGATCCAGAAGCCTTCAATTGACGTATTTCAACCTTTATTTAGTTGATAATGTGTTTAAAAAGTGTAAATAAACTATAGAAATAATTGTTTGACTAGAAAAATAATCGTCAGTGACAGTCCTAATATAAATGTGATGTTATTAAAGGGTTAAATGAACAATTGTTTCCCTAAAAGTGTTGGAAAACATGGATTACTTCTTGCTTTAAAGAGCTGTAAAAGATTTTTGTGCAAAATATGTGTTCACTGCAAAAATGACTTTCTAGATGAGTTAAAATGTCTTGATTTCATGATATTAATCTGAATTTCAGACGTTTTGTTAAAATCAGTTAAGACTATTTATTTCACCTGTTTCAAACTGTTTGTGACTTGTTTCAATGCATTATTTCTTATTTCTGAATTTGAGAAGTTTTGACTCGATGAGATTTAATTGTTGATGTGATGCAGAATATTTCACCGGTTTCAAGGTATTTCTGATGATCATCGCGATAATTTTGATTAAAATAAGAAAATACATTTGTCAGTGGGGCACTGCAAAAAATGACTTTCTAGATGAGTTAAAATGTCTTGATTTGATGATATTAATGTGAATTTCAGACGTTTTGACTCGTTAAGATCAGTGGAGACGATTTATTTGATGGAACTAGATTATTTCACTTGTTTCAAACAGTTTGTGACTTATTTCAACACATTATTTCTTACTTCAATCCAAATTATCTGTCACTGGGTTAAGATCATGTTACTTTAACGAGTCAAAACGTCTGAAATTACGATTAATCTCCTGAAATCAACACATTTTAACTCATCTAGAAATGTATTGATTTTTTGCACTGTGGGTTTCAATGGAGCACTGCAAAAAATGAATGTCTAGATGAGTTAAAATGTCTTGATTTGAGGATATTAATCTGAATTTCAGACGTTTTGACTCGTTAAGATCAGTGGAGACGATTTATTTGATGGAACTAGATTATTTCACTTGTTTCAAACCGTTTGTGACTTGTTTAAATACATTATTTCTTAAAATTATCTCCAAATTATCTTCCTGCACAGCAAAAAATTTAGATGTATCCAAGCTTAAAAATGGCTTTGACTCGACGAGATTTAATTGTTGATGTGATGTAGAATATTTCACTGGTTTCAAGGTATTTCTGATGATCAGACCATCATTTTGCTTAAAATAACAAAATAAATGTGTCAATAGGTCAAAAAGTAAAATGATCTTAACCCAGTGACAGATAATTTGGATTGAAGTAAGAAATAATGTGTTGAAACAAGTCACAAACGGTTTGAAAGTAATTAAAGTAAGTAAAATAATGTAGTTCTGTCAAATAAATTGTCATTCATTTTTTGCAGCGCTCCATTGAAACCCACACTGCAAAAATGAAGTTCTAGATGAGTTCAAATGTCTTGATTTCAGGATATTAATCTGAATTACAGACGCTTTGACTCGTTAAAGTAAAATGATCTGAACGCACTGACGAATAATTTTGATTGAAGTAAGAAATAATGTGTCAGAAACGGTTTGAAACAAGTAAAATAATCCAGTTCCATCAACTCCACTGATTTTAACGAGTCAAAGCGTCAGAAATTCAGATTAAAATCCTTAAATCAAGACATTTAACACATCTAGAACTTCATTTTTGCAGTGTGGGTTTCAATGGAGCGCTGCCAAAAATGAATGTCTAGATGAGTTAAATGTCTTGATTTCAGGATATTAATGTGAATTTCAGACGTTTTGACTCGTTAATTTGGATTTAAGTAAGAAATAATGCATTGAAACAAGTCACAAAAAAGTAAAATAATCTAGTTCCATCAAATAAATCGTCTGCTCTGATCTTAACGAGTCAAAACATCAGAAATTCAGATTAAAATCCTGAAATCAAGACACGTGCTCCATTGAAACCCACTCTGCAAAAATGAATGTCTAGATGAGTTAAAATGTCTTGATTTGAGGATATTAATCTGGATTTCAGACGTTTTGACTCGTTAAGATCAGTGGAGACGATTTATTTGATGGAACTAGATTATTTCTCTTGTTTCAAACCGTTTCTGACTTGTTTCAATACATTATTTCTTATTTCAATCCAAATTATCCGTCAGTGCGTTCAGATCATTTTACTTTAACGAGTCAAAACGTCTGAAATTCAGATTAACATCCTGGAATCCAGACATTTAACTCATGTAGAAGTTAATTTCGCGTGGTGTAAAAGCCGCTCATTCTCGCTCTGTGTCCTCCTCCAGTGGGCGGGGCACACGTTGAAGGCGGGGCACACGTTCAGACCGTGGCGGCGCCCTCCTCACCTCCTCGCTGCACTGCATGAGGGGGCAGATCCAGTGGATGTCGTCCAGTTTGTGGAGCTCGGCGCTGAGGGAGTTGAGCGTGGTCCTCAGCTCCTCCTCCTCCGCACACTCCGACTGCAACACACGGCATCCACTTCAACACACTTCACTACAGTCTGTGTCTGTTTGATTTGATCTCATTCTGAATCTTATTGATGAAGAATATTCAAGCTTCACAAATGTATGAAAGTCACATATTTATACAGCCGTGTTTGTACCAGTATTTTCCCGTCCAGGAGCATCTTGGTCTCGGCCTGGAGGACTTTGCTGCTGTTGACGATCTCGACGGCCGTGCTCCGACTCAGACACTGCAGAGCAACGGCAGAAAAAGAACGTAAAAATATAGAACGCACAAGTGATATAAAAGAGTGGAGTGTAAATAAGACGAACGGCTGGGTTTTGTGGACTGATTCAACAAACTCCAGCTCTTTCTTTCTTTCTCGGGTCTCGGTCTAACTCTGGGTCTCTCTGCGGCTCTGGCTCTCGGTCTGGTTCTGGCTGTGTTTCTGGGTCTCTCTCTCAGATTATAAGTCTTGGTCTGGTTCTGGGTCTCTCTCTGGTTCTAAGTCTTGGTCTGGTTCTGGGTCTCTCTCTGGCTCTGGGTGTCTCTCTGGTTCTAAGTCTTGGTCTTGGTCTGGTTCTGGGTCTCTCTCTGGTTCTAAGTCTTGGTCTGGTTCTGGGTCTCTCACTCTCTTTCTCTTGTTTTGGGGTTTCTATCTCCGGCTCTGGCTCTGGCTCTTGCTCTGGTTCTGGGTCTCTCTCTGGGTCTCTCTAGGTCTGGTTCTGGCTCTCGCTCTGGGTCTCTCTCTGGTTCTAAGTCTTGGTCTGGTTCTGGGTCTCTCTCTGGCTCTGGGTGTCTCTCTGGTTCTAAGTCTTGGTCTGTGTCTCTCTCTCGCTCTGGGTGTCTCTCTGGTTCTAAGTCTTGGTCTGGTTCTGGGTCTCTCTCTGGCTCTGGGTGTCTCTCTGGTTCTAAGTCTTGGTCTGTGTCTCTCTCTCGCTCTGGGTGTCTCTCTGGTTCTAAGTCTTGGTCTGGTTCTGGGTCTCTCTCTGGCTCTGGGTGTCTCTCTGGTTCTAAGTCTTGGTCTGGGTCTGGGTCTCTCTCTCGCTCTGGGTGTCTCTCTGGTTCTAAGTCTTGGTCTGGTTCTGGGTCTCTCTCTGGTTCTAAGTCTTGGTCTGGTTCTGGGTCTCTCTCTGGCTCTGGGTGTCTCTCTGGTTCTAAGTCTTGGTCTGGTTCTGGGTCTCTCTCTGGCTCTGGGTGTCTCTCTGGTTCTAAGTCTTGGTCTGGGTCTGGGTCTCTCTCTCGCTCTGGGTCTCTCTCTCTCTCTGGTTCTAAGTCTTGGTCTGGTTTTGGGTCTCTCTCTCGCTCTGGGTCTCTCTCTGGTTCTAAGTCTTGGTCTGGTTCTGGGTGTCTCTCTGGTTCTAAGTCTTGGTCTGGTTCTGGGTCTCTCTCTGGCTCTGGGTGTCTCTCTGGTTCTAAGTCTTGGTCTGGTTCTGGGTCTCTCTCTGGCTCTGGCTCTGGCTCTTGCTCTGGTTCTGGGTCTCTCTAGGTCTGGGTCTCTCTCTGGTTCTAAGTCTTGGTCTGGTTCTGGGTCTCTCTCTGGCTCTGGGTGTCTCTCTGGTTCTAAGTCTTGGTCTGGGTCTGGCTCTGGGCCTTGTTCTGGTCTCTCTCTTTGGCTGTGGGTCTTGCTCCGGTTCTCTCTCTCTGGTTCTAAGTCTAGCTCTGACTTTGGCTCTCCTGGTCTGGCTCTAGCTCTGGGTCTCCTGGCCTGGCTCTGGTTCTGGCTCTGGGTCTTGCTCCGGTTCTCTCTCTCTGGTCTCTCTAAATATGAGTCCCGGGTGCAGAGTCTCTTCTCTGTCGCTAAGCTCTCGCCCGCGCTGTCACAGATCAAGTGTTCAGAGTCAAAGCAAATAGAGACTGTGCGTGTCCCTCGTGTAAATAACGCCAATAAGTCAGATCCAAATACAGATAATTTAGGTGTCAGACCAAATAACTTAATACAAATAATCCCTACACATGATACAAATAAACTAATAAATAAGCATGTAAAATGTGGATTGCTAAACATTAGGTCAATTTCCTCCAAATCACTTTTAGTTAATGAATTAATTAACGATTATAATATTGATCTTTTAGCTTTAACTGAAACTTGGCTTCAACAAGATGATTATGTCAGATTAAATGAGGCCACCCCACAGAGTCATGTTAACTTTCAAGCTGCCAGGAGCTCAGGCCGGGGAGGTGGGGTGGCAGTAATCTCACATTCTAGTTTACTCCTGAGTCCTAAAATTAATAAAATTAATAATGAGTCTTGCTCATTTGAAAGCCTTATCCTATCAATCACCTGCCCAAACTGGAGAAACCAAAAGCTGTTTTGCTCATAATAATCTATCGACCTCCCGGTCCTTACTCGCTGTTCTTAACAGAATTCTTTGACTTCCTATCAAATTTAGTATTAGACTGGGAAAATATTGTGGTGGTTGGGGATTTCAACATTCATGTGAATGAAAATAATTGCCTCAGTAATGCCTTTAGCGCTTTATTAGATAGCATTGGTTTCACTCAAAATGTAAATAAACCAACCCACAGTCACCAGCACACTCTGGACCTGGTTCTAACTTATGGAATAGAGATTAGTGACCTAAATGTCTTTCCCCAAACCCAATAATGTCAGATCACTTCCTAATTACCTTTCAGTTTTATTCTTAAGGACTATCCAGCTCCTCAGACTAAAACTATAATGAAAAGGACAATATCTGAAAAATCTATTTTAAAGTTCAGAGAAATAATAGAACCAATATTTAATATTACGTCATGTGATCCTGTCGTTAACAGCGCCAGTCCCAGTGCTATTGATAACTCTGTTGACTCAATGGTCAACTCTCTAAAAGCTGCTCTTGATGTTGCAGCTCCACTTAAACAGAAAGTAATCAGGCCAAAACGAGCCTCCCCCTGCTACAATGAAGAACTACGTTCTCACAAACAAAGGGTAAGAAAACTAGAGAGATCCTTACGCCGCTCCCACACAGAAGAATCCCTGAAAGAATGGAAAACTTGCCTTCTGTCTTATAAGCAGGCTCTGCGTAAGGCTCAAACCAGATATTATTCAAATTTAATAGAAGTAAATAAAAATAACTCTAGATTTCTCTTCAGCACTGTAGCCAGGCTGACAAACTGTCACAGCGCAGTAGAACCCTCAATACCAGTTACTCTAAGCTGCAATGACTTTCTTCTATTCTTTAGCAGCAAAATCACAACTATTAGAGATAAACTAAATGAAATGACTCCCACTATCAGTACTGAGCAAGCCCAGACTGCAAAGCTAGTGTCCCATACAAATCCTTCAGTAATACTAGATAGGTTCACTGCTGTTGATCAGGCAGAGATAACTTTAGTCATTATGTACTCCAAAACATCAACTTGTATTTTAGACCCAATCCCAAGTAGACTCCTCAAAGAAATTCTCCCCCTAATTATAAATCCCATTCTTAATATAATAAATACTTCACTAGAAAGCGGTTATGTCCCTCAGTCCTTCAAATATGCAGTGATTAAACCACTTTTGAAAAAGCCTAATCTAGACCCGACATACTGGCAAACTATAGACCTATTTCTAATCTGCCCTTTGTCTCTAAAATCCTTGAAAGAATTGTGATTAAACAGCTTTGTCGCCACCTGCAGGACAATAATTTATTTGAAGTTTTTCAGTCAGGGTTCCGTGCATACCACAGCACTGAAACTGCACTAGTTAAAGTCACAAATGATCTGTTATTAGCTGCTGATGATGGACAGGTCTCAATCCTGGTTCTGTTGGACCTCAGCGCAGCGTTTGACACCATCGACCACAACATTCTACTGCAGAGGTTAGAATGTGATATAGGTGTCAGTGGAACTGCCCTTAGCTGGTTTAAATCCTATCTATCTGATAGGTACCAGTTTGTTAATGTAAACCAGAGATCTTCCCCATGTTCTAAAGTAACCTACGGTGTGCCGCAGGGTTCAGTACTCGGTCCAGTTCTGTTCACTCTTTATATGCTGCCCTTAGGTATGATCATCAGAAAGCATGGCATTAACTTCCACTGCTATGCAGATGACACTCAGCTTTATTTATCAATGAAACCTGATCAGACCCATCAAGTAGACAGACTTAGTGCCTGCGTGAAAGACATAAAAACTTGGATGACTCTTAATTATCTGCTCCTTAACCCTGAAAAAACCGAGGTCATTCTGCTGGGCCCTAAGCACCTGCGAGACTCTTTATCCGACCAGATAGTTTCTCTGGACAATATCACTGTAGCCCCCAGCTCTACTGTAAGAAACCTTGGGGTCCTATTTGACCAAGATCTCTCATTCAAAGCTCATATAAATCAAGCCTGTAAAACAGCCTACTTTCATTTGCGTAACATAGCCAAAATTAGAAAAATCCTGCCCAGAGATGATGCCGAAAAACTCATCCATGCATTTGTCACATCCAGATTAGACTATTGTAACGCCCTGCTTGCAGCGTGTCCTAAAAGCTCTATAAGAAGCTTTCAACTGGTTCAAAATGCAGCAGCAAGATTATTAACAGGTACTAGAAGAAGAGATCATATTTCACCAGTGTTGGAGTCTCTTCACTGGCTTCCTGTTGAGTTTAGAATCAAATTTAAAATCCTCCTCCTGACTTATAAAGCTTTAAACAATATGGCCCCATCCTACCTCAAAGATGCAATAGTAGCGTACCATCCAAACAGAGCTCTTCGTTCTCAAAATGCTGGACTATTGTTAGTCCCCAGAGTCTCTAAAAGCACAGTAGGAGGTCGAGCATTTAGCTACCAAGCTCCTATGTTATGGAACCAGCTCCCTGTTCATGTAAAAGAGGCCGACACAGTCTCTACATTTAAGACCAGGCTCAAAACGTTCCTCTTTGAAATAGCTTATGGTCAGGCCAGTTAGGAACAGAAATAAAAACCTACAGTTTTAGCTACGCTGCCCTTGGAGCAATTCTGCTGGGGGAAGTATGGCAGCTTGAACACTATCCTCTGGTTCTTCCTACTTTATCTATCAACAATATTTAATATTACTTCAACTGTAGTCTGTTCATTGCTGTTCACATGTTTCTCTTTCTCTCCACTTCCCCCGGGGAGTGGAGACTGTTTCAGGCACTGCGGCGGCTGCTCCAGTGACGACCCCCCCACCCCCATCTGTCTGGAGGATCGATCTCTACACTGGACGATCTATGTGCCACCCGCCTGGAGGAACTCCCTCAACCCTGGATTAGCCACACCTCGTCTGCCTGGACGAACTCCATCTACTTAGATGAACTGTTCCTCATCTCCTGCTGGAGGATCTCTCTACACTGGTGGACTGCTCCTCGTCCGCCTGGAGGAACTCTTTAAAGCCACCTCCCTCTTGAGTGGTTCTGGCTCCACAGTCCAAGTGGATGCGTCAGTCCTAGTTAATCTGCAGCCTGTCCGTCCGTGGGAGTAGGATCTCTCCTTCACTGTGGTTCTCCCCGAGGTTTCTACTTTGTCCCATGGGGTTTTTTGTAGTTTTTCCTCGCCGCGAAGGAGGGTCAAAGGACAGGGGCATTCTGGGACAGTTATCTGAACTGCTTTTACCTGTGGCCCATCGAGGCAACTGTTGTTGTGATTTTGGGAATTATAAAAATAAATTGATTTGATTTGATTTGATTTTATTCTAGCTCTGGCTCTGGGTCTCTCTCTCTCTCTCTCTCTCTCTGGTTCAATCTCTAGGTCTGGTTCTGGTTCTGGCTCTGGGTCTCTCTCTTTGGTTCTGAGTCTTGGTCTGGTTCTGGGTCTCTCTCTCGCTCTGGGTGTCTCTCTGGTTCTAAGTCTTGGTCTGGTTTTGGGTCTCTCTCTCGCTCTGGGTCTCTCTCTGGTTCTAAGTCTTGGTCTGGTTCTGGGTCTCTCTCTGGCTCTGGGTGTCTCTCTCTCTCTGGTTCTAAGTCTTGGTCTGGTTTTGGGTCTCTCTCTCGCTCTGGGTCTCTCTCTGGTTCTAAGTCTTGGTCTGGTTCTGGGTCTCTCTCTGGCTCTGGGTGTCTCTCTGGTTCTAAGTCTTGGTCTGGTTTTGGGTCTCTCTCTCGCTCTGGGTCTCTCTCTGGTTCTAAGTCTTGGTCTGGTTCTGGGTGTCTCTCTGGTTCTAAGTCTTGGTCTGGTTCGGGGTCTCTCTCTCGCTCTGGGTCTCTCTCTGGTTCTAAGTCTTGGTCTGGTTCTGGGTCTCTCTCTGGCTCTGGGTGTCTCTCTGGTTCTAAGTCTTGGTCTGGGTCTGGCTCTGGGCCTTGTTCTGGTCTCTCTCTTTGGCTGTGGGTCTTGCTCCGGTTCTCTCTCTCTGGTTCTAAGTCTAGCTCTGACTTTGGCTCTCCTGGTCTGGCTCTAGCTCTGGGTCTCCTGGCCTGGCTCTGGTTCTGGCTCTGGGTCTTGCTCCGGTTCTCTCTCTCTGGTTCTAGCTCTGGGTCTCGTGGTCTGGGTCTCTCTCTCTCTCTCTCTCTCTGGTTCAATCTCTAGGTCTGGTTCTGGCTCTGGGTCTCTCTCTTTGGTTCTGAGTCTTGGTCTGGTTCTGGGTCTCTCTCTGGCTCTGGGTGTCTCTCTGCTTCTAAGTCTTGGTCTGGCTCTGGGCCTTGTTCTGGTCTCTCTCCGGCTCTGGGTCTTGCTCCAGTTCTCTCTCTCTCTCTGGTTCTAAGTCTAGCTCTGGCTCTGGATCTCGTGGTCTGGGTCTCTCTCTTTGGTTCTGGGTCTGTCTCTTGCTCTAGGTCTCCTGGCCTGGTTCTAAGTCTAGCGGTCTGACTCTGGTCTCTCTCTGGCACTGGTCTCTCTTTGGTTCTAAGTCTAGCTCTGGGTCTCGTGGTCTGGCTCTGGATCTGGCTCTTGCTCTGGGTCTCGTGGCTTGGTTCTAAGTCTAGGTCTGGCTCTGGGTCTTTGGTCTGGCTCTTGCTCTGAGTCTCGTGGTCTGGTTCAGGCTCTCTCTCCGGCTCTGGGTCTTGTGGTCTGGTTCAAAGTCTAGCTCTGGGTTTCGTGGTCTGGTTCTGGTTCTGGGTCTTGCTCTGGTTTTCTCTCTCTGGTTCTAAGTCTAGATCTGGCTCTGGGTCTCGTGGTCTGGTTCTGGCTCTTGCTCTAGGTCTCCTGGCCTGGTTCTGGGTCTTGCTCTGGTTCTGTTTCTTGCTCTGGGTCTCGTGGCCTGGTTCTAAGTCTAGCTCTTGCTCTGGGTCTTAGTCTGGCTCTTGCTTTGGGTCTCCTGGCCTGGATCTGGCTCTTGCTCTGGGTCTTGTGGTCTGGTTCTAAATCTATCTCCGGGTCTCGTGGTCTGGTTCTGGGCCTCTCACTCTCTTTCTCTTGTTTTGGGTCTGGGTCTGGCTCTGGTTCTGGCTCTCGCTCTGGGTCTCTCTCTTTGGTTCTAAGTCTTGCTCTGGATCTCATGGTCTGCTTCTGGTTCTGGCTCTTGCTCTAGGTCTCCTGGCCTGGTTCTGGGTTTTGCTCTGGTTCTGGCTCTCTCTCCGGCTCTGGGTCTCGTGGTCTGGTTCTAAGTCTAGCTCTGGGTTTCGTGATCTGGTTCTGGTTCTGGGTCTTGCTCTGGGTCTTGCTCTGGGTCTGGCTCTTGCTCCGGTTCTCTCTCTCTGGTTCTAAGTCTAGCTCTAGCTCTGGTGGCCTGGTCCTGGGTCTTGGCCTGGTTCTGGCTCTGGGTCTCGTGGTCTTGGTCTGGTTCTGGGTCTCTTGCTCTGGTTCTGGCTCTCATGGTCTGGTTCTGGGTCTCTTGCTCTGGTTCTGTCTCTCCTGGTCTGGTTCTGGCTCTGACCTCTGGACTGGAGAGCTTGGCCTCCGTCAGGACCAGGGCCGTGGCGTTGACGGCGTGCGCCAGCTCCTGCTCCACCAGTTTGTGGCTCTTCGCCGTTTCACGAATCCTGCGAAACGAGAGGGAGGAGAAGAAGAAGAGGAGAGGAGAAGAAGAGGAGAAGAAGAATAAGAGGAGAAGAAGAGGAGAAGAGGAGAAGAAGAGGAGAAGAAGAGAAGAAGAGGAGAAGAAGAGGAGGAGAAGAGGAGGAGAAGAGCAGAAGAAGAGGAGAAGAGGATGAGAAGAGGAGAAGAAGAGAAGAATAAGAGGAGAAGAAGAGGAGAAGAGGAGAAGAAGAGGAGAAGAGGAGGAGAAGAGCAGAAGAAGAGGAGAAGAGGATGAGAAGAGGAGAAGAAGAGAAGAATAAGAGGAGAAGAAGAGGAGAAGAGGAGAAGAAGAGGAGAAGAAGAGAAGAATAAGAGGAGAAGAAGAGGAGAAGAGGAGAAGAAGAGGAGAAGAGGAGAAGAAGAGAAGAAGAGGAGAAGAGGAGGAGAAGAATAAGAGGAGAAGAAGAGAAGAGGAGAAGAAGAGGAGAAGAAGAGAAGAAGAGGAGAAGAAGAGGAGGAGAAGAGCAGAAGAAGAGGAGAAGAGGATGAGAAGAGGAGAAGAAGAGAAGAATAAGAGGAGAGGAGGAGAAGAGCAGAAGAAGAGGAGAAGAGGAGGAGAAGAGGAGGAGAAGAAGAGAAGAAGAGGAGGAGAAGAGGAGAAGAGGAGAAGAAGAAGAGGAGAAGAAGAAGAGGAGAAGAAGAGGAGAAGAAGAAGAGGAGAAGAAGAGGAGAGGAGAAGAAGAGGAGAGGAGGAGAAGAAGAGGAGGACAAGAGGAGGAGGAGAGGAGAAGAGCAGAAGAAGAGGAGGAGAGGAGGAGAAGAGGAGGAGAAGAGGAGAAGAAGAGAAGAATAAGAGAAGAGGAGAGGAGAAGAGGAAGAGAAGAGCAGAAGAGGAGGAGAAGAGGAGGAGAAGAGGAGGAGAAGAAGAGGAGAAGAGGAGAAGAAGAGGAGGAGAAGAAGAGGAGAAGAGGAGAAGAGGAGAAGAATAAGAGAAGAGGAGAAGAAGAGAAGAATAAGAGATGAGGAGGAGAAGAAGAGCAGAAAAAGAGAAGAGGAGAAAAGGAGAAGAAGAGGAGAAGTGAAGAAGAGAAGAAGAGGACAAGAAGAGGAAGAGCAGGAGGAGAAGAGGAGATGAAGAGAAGTAGAGGAAGAGGAGGAGGAGAAGAAGAGGAGAAGAAGAAGAGGAGAAGAGGATGAGAAGAGGAGGAGAAGAAGAGAAGAAGAGGAGAAGAGAAGAAGAGGAGGAGAAGAGGAGGAGAAGAAGAAGAGGAGAAGAAGAAGAGGAGAAGAAGAAGAGGAGAAGAAGAGGAGAAGAAGAAGAGGAGAAGAAGAGGAGAAGAAGAGGAGAAGAAGAAGAGGAGAAGAAGAGGAGAAGAAGAAGAGGAGAAGAAGAGGTGGAGAAGAAGAGCAGAGGATGACACACAGCGGAGGTTAATCACTGTTTTACATCGTCACAACGGTTTAATTACGATGATTACAATAATTAGATGAAGTCATTAACGCTGCAGCGGCGACGAAGACTGTGCAGGAAACTATTATCTAAAAAAGGGTCGTCAGAGAAAGAAAAACGCACACACGCTTCTGTTTTACTGAACGAAAATAGATGACGCTCAAGATTAAATGGTTAATCAAGCTACACTTAGAAAAAGCAAATCTTCAGGCTCTCAATGTATTACAATATTATTACTTTTTCAATTGAAGCAAATTAAGGGTTTGTTGTTTGGTCAAAGTGCCAACAATCATGAATAATGGTAAATAAGTGATGTTTTGTCGTAAAAAAATAAATGTGATAAATGACTCTGACTAATCTATGGGGAAAACACATGCTTGAAACTAAGTGAAGCTTAAAATAAAAAGCATACAGGCAAACAAACAAGTATAAAATGTCTCGTTTTAATTAAAACAAGGAAAAACAAAAATGTTCTCACTTGAAATTAGCAAAAAGAAAAAGCTATTGCATTTGATAAAAGAAAAAACAACTACTTGTTCCATTGGCAAATCTTATTTTAAAGGACAAATATTCTGCATTATTTGTTTGTTATTGTCCTGTAAACCTGCTCGAGTGTCTTTGGCTTTGGCTCCATCTACTGGCTGCACAGGGAATTACACACATTAAAATGAATTCAGGACGAATCTGACGACGGTTTATGAAGATTCTCGGAGTTACTAATCAAACTAGCGTGAATGCAGCTAAATACAACTCCAAGTATGTTTTTGAAGATGGAACAATGTTAGAACAGGGTTAAAAGCTAAAAAGAGTTCATTTTTCATAATGTTTCTACTTTAAGATAGTAAAATATATTAAAAGTAAGGTATATACTACTTAATTCAAGCACTTCTTCACACAGTGCGTTGATATTTTGTCAGTCACTCACTTGCTGATGAGCGTGTCGGCCACGAGCCCGAGCTGCTGCACCTGCGCACACTCCTCCTCCGTCAGATACTCCATGGACTGCTGCGAGTTCAGCCTCGGACGGATCGCTCTGTACGGGTCCACCTTCATCTTGTCCTCCCACGACTTCAGCGTGCTCTCAAACGCCTGGGAGATAACAAACACATACAGTTAAAGAGTGTGCTCTCAAACGCCTGGGACATTAACACATACAGTTAAAGAGTGTGCTCTCAAATGCCTGGGACATTAACACATACAGTTAAAGAGTGTGCTCTCAAGCGCCTGGGACATAACAAACACATACAGTTAAAGAGTGTGTTCTCAAACGCCTGGGATATAAACACTTACAGTTAAACAGCGTGCTCTCAAACGCCTGGGACATTAGCACATACAGTTATACAGTGTCCGCTCTCAAACGCCTGGGAGGTAGACAGTTATAAAGTGTGCTCTCAAACGCCTGGGACATAAATACAGACAGTTAAAGAGTGTGCTCTCAAACGCCTGAGAGATAACAACCACATACAGTAATAGACTGTGCTCTCAAATGCCTGGGACATAAACACCTACAGTTAAACAGTGTGATCTCAAACGCCTGGGAGATTAACAAACACATACAGTTAAAGAGTGTGCTCTCAAACGCCTGGGACACAACAAACACACAGTTAAACAGTGCTCTCAAACGCCTGGAACATAAACATACAGTTAAACAGTGTGGTCTCAAACGCCTGGGACACAACAAACACACAGTTAAACAGTGTGCTCTCAAACGCCTGGGAGATATACTGACACATACAGTTAAACATTGTGGTCTCAAACGCCTGGGAGATAATAAACACATACAGTTAAACAGCGTGCTCTAAACGCCTGGGACACCACCAGAGCAGAAGCTTTTGGACTGATCTGAAGTGAACCGGTCTAAACGTGGTAACCCCTGGAGACGAGCCTCTTACCCGGTCTCTGGTGAGCATCTGCGCCCGGTTCTTGTGCACGATCTTGAGGACTCCGGGAGGCTGGACCCAGGCCTCTCCGTCCACCTGCACCGGGACGCCCTCTTCGCCCAGGATCGAGATCTTCACCTGACGACACTGAGACGCCACAACAGTCAGTTTTTTCTCTCGATATAAAAGCTTTCTTCTGGAAAAATAACCAAATTATCTGTCAATCTGCTCCTAAAGACGTTTTATTGTTTAATTTGATCCATTTCATCCATAGATTTCTGTGGGACACTGTAACTTCAAAGGCCGGTTTGTTCAAATATGTTTTTCAATTTTGGTCTCAAGATTTGTTCTAATTCTAAACTTGCTTTAATCAAGTTTTAAACCCAAAAAGCAGCAAAATTTGACTTTATTTAACAACACATTTCACTCAGAGGCAGTTTACTCAAACACTAAGAAAACCCAAATCCCCTCTGTCCTTTTGTTGAATATTCTCCTTATTCCTGAAGTTGCCGTACACGCCGGCATCTTGTTTCCGTTGTAGTTCACACGGAGCAGACGAGCTCAACAGAAAATAAGTTCTACTCGACTAAAAAGACGTTTTCAGGAAATCGTTGCGTTGTGACCTGATATTAAGGCATCCAGACTGAATTTAGATGAGGTGGCACTTTAAAAATCAGATTAATGCAACTTTTTTTAACGTTTCACGATTGATTTGTGGCCCTCCGCTTGGTCTACATTTCAGTATGTGGCCCTCGATGGAAAAAGTTTGGACACCCCTGCTTTAATTGGTAAAGTCCCTCGTAAAAATGGAAAAGCGCGACTAAAACGGCAGATACGTCTGGACCATAGAGCTTCAATAAAACCTGGAAGATGAATCCAAAATGGCCGCCCTGTTTATCCCTGTGGCCTGAGCTCATTGGCGCATGACCCCAAAAAAGTTTCTTACTTCCGTATTTACTTCCTGATACGGAGGCGGCCATCTTTGTTTTACTTCCTGATACGGAGGCTGACATCTTTGTTTTACTTCCTGATACGGAGGCGGCCATCTTTGTTTTACTTCCTGATACGGAGGCTGCCATCTTTGCTTTACTTCCTGATACGGAGGCGGCCATCTTTGCTTTACTTCCTGATACGGAGGCGGCCATCTTTGCTTTACTTCCTGATACGGAGGCAGCCATCTTTGTTTTACTTCCTGATACGGAGGCTGACATCTTTACTTTACTTCCTGATACGGAGGCTGACATCTTTGTTTTACTTCCTGATACGGAGGCTGACATCTTTACTTTACTTCCTGATACGGAGGCTGACATCTTTGTTTTAGGGCTCCACGTGACGACAATCCCCCACTTCATATAAAAACGGTAATTTCGGTGATTTTATAAACGGTAGAAAAGAACATTTCCTTCTATTTTATTTAAATACTGATAATAATTCAGTCCTGTCTGTGATTATAATGTGCAATTTTAGAAAAAGGCTGGTTCCAAGAGGCTGCAGTACCTCGCACGACCACTAATCAATCTGGGACACAGACAAAGGGGGCGTGTCTTATCCAGTTCATTTAATACATCCATGGTCTGGGCGGCGGGTACCTGGGCGATCCGGTGATGCTGCAGGTTGATGACCCGGGACACGGCCATCTGCATGCTCCCGAACACGGCCACCACCTCCAGCTTCTTGTCGTCGAACGAGGGCGCGCCGAAGTTCTGCCGGAAAACACACGCAGGTCAAGTCCAAAACCTGCCGAGTCCAGTTCAGTTTCAAACGTGAAAAGCGGCTCAGGCTTCGGTCGCTCTCGGATGTTCGTCTGGTCCGGTGCAGGTTTATTGTAAAAGCTGCTCTTAAAGGGCCCCTGACAGGTTTGAACTATTTTCTAATTTTGATTTTATTCGGTGTATTAATACGTGTTGTACATAAAAATTCCCGTTTTACACCAATCAAGTTGTAGTTAGTGGAGAAAAGTTGAAAAATCTGTGTTAAATTACAGGAAGTAAAAAAAGTTTTGCATAATTTACCCAAAATAAACAACTTAAATTACCCTTAAAACATTGATTCAACAAAATAAAGGTGATCACATGTGTTTTGATTTATCGGACAAAAAAAATCTGTGACGTTCGCCGAGTTTTAGCCCAGTGTGCAGAGTAATTTCCTCGTGTGATGTCATCGTTTACAACCAGGAAGTGATGTGACAAAACTAAAAAAACAGCTAAAAACGATAAAATGCATCATTATTTTTTAGCAAAACTGTGTTGTAGTAAAATGAGTCGACCATCCCGTCATGGGCACTTTAAAGGGCCCCCTACAGGTCGGACGACTGATTTCACGAAAATGCAGTTAAGATAAATATATTTCAAATGTAGTTAAAATACTTGGCAAATTTTATCACGGTTTAGCAATTTTTTTTATTGTTTTATTGTTTTACTTCCTGGTTGTAAATGATGACATCACACGACCATGACCAAGAAACCATCCCGTACACCGTACTAAAACTCCTCTAATGTCACAGATTTTTTTTATTTGACAAAGAAAAACACATGTGAGCACCTTTACTTTGTTTAATCAATGTTTAAAGGGTCAAAAATGTAGTTTATTTTGTGTAAATTATGCATGACCTTTGTCTCCACAGTGTGATGTCATCAGTCTGTTTACTTCCTGTAATTTTCAACATGTTTTTCAACTTTTCTCCATAAACGACTGCTTGATCGGTGTAAAACTAAAATGTCTTTGTACGACTGGTATTAATGCACCAAATAACATAAAACTTAGAAAATCATGAAAACCTGTGATACGCCCTTTAAGATCAGGATAAAAATCTTTCTGATTATGAAACTAATGTCTTGAATTTTTAAACAGAAAACAGATTTTTTAAAAAGGAAAAAATTCAAAATTCAACAGCCTAAATGTATACTAAAACAATTCAAAGATGTTTTTTTTTTTAGAGTTTGAAAAAAAAAAAAGGCCTGTAATTCAAAATAAAAATCACAACAAATACAAATTATCTTCCATATTTTCAGCATCGCCATAACGACAAAACAGCGCTCTGGCCTCTGAAAACTGTGAAACATGCTCATCTATAATAACCGAAATGTTTTAGAAAAGAGAGGAAGAACTTTGTAAACAATTTAAAATGATAAAATGATCAGTTTTTCACATTTTCTAAGACTGTAAAACTCAAGTGCAGCCCCTTTAAAGCTCCTGGACGCCTTTATCCTGCGTTTATTCGTGCCTTTCTGCTCTAAAACCGCACTCACGTTGTCTTCTTTGGTCCCGCCCCAGAAGTTGATGCCTCCCGCGTAACTGGGGATGTTGAGCACGGCCAGGCCCTGCAGGCTGGGCAGCGACATGGGGACGCCGTCGCACTGAAAACCACAAAACACCGACTGATAAAACACCGCCAACAGGTCCGAGAGCACGGGAGGAACGTGCTCGCCGCCCACCTCCAGCTGCACGCGCTGCTCCAGGTTCTTGTAGGTCTTCTGCACCAGCTCCTTGGTTCCCAGGACGCCGTACCACATCATGTTTTTGGTGCGGCTGCTGCGGAGGCGAGAGGGACGGGTCAGTGCAAGAAACCGAGAAAATCGTAACCGGTGTGCTCTGTCCGACCTTCGCGGGACAGTTCGGCGAGATGGCAAGACGTCGGGAGTTTGCAGAGTGGGAATTTACGGGAATTAACTGGAATCAACACTTCTGAAGGTTATCTCTTGAAGTGCACGTTGTTAGGATTTAAAAAGTAATAATATCTGACAACACTTTTATTTTGTTGACGATGGACGACTCTTGCAAATGCCTAAATGGATTGGCCCCTGGATACCTGTCTGAACTTTTAACAGCTCATGTCCCGACCAGATCAGTGAGGTCAGAAAATCAGTTGTTGTTAAATGTGCCCAGATCCCGATTAAAAACTCGAGGAGACGGGGCCTTTGCTGTGGTCGCCCCAAAACTGTGGAACAGTCTCTACAGATCAGAGCTGCTCCATCACTAGAGTCTGTTAAATCTGCTCTTAAAACTCACTTCTTTGCTTTGGCTTTTAACACAAGTGAACTGTTATCTGTTGTGTTTGTAATAATTTTGTTCTTTTACTGTATGTTTTTACCATGATGTGCAGGTGAAGCACTTTGGGCAGCTGGTGTTGTTGTAAATGTGCTATAGAAATAAAGTTGACATTGACATTGCAATGCATTGTGGTCTATACTAGGGGTGTGAATCTTTCAGTCCACGGCGATTTTGGGGTCCTGATTCGATTCAAAAACGACTCTCAATTAAATTCCAAATAAATTTTTATCTGTCTTCATATTTACATAAAGGTTTAAGCTGCAGGACCCTCCAGTCGATATAATAGATCCTCGGTGTCTCTGCATTTTGGCTGGTGAACACATTTACACGCACACACTAAAATCTATTTGGCCGCTCACTGTACATTTTTGTAAATATTGTATTATATTTTGTGTTGATGTTGTGTTTTATTAACAATGTCTGTTTTTGTCCGTTTTATTGCCATTTTGACCTCATGGTCGGGGGACTACAGATGAAAAACAGCCTCTTTGGCTAATTCTGGCCGTTTTACTCATGTTTTATTCATGTGTTTTATGAAATTGCACTGTCCCCTTTTGGAAATAAACTAAACTAATAAACTAAACTAATTTTGGGCGCAATGTCGCTTATTGATGACGTCACAGAGGGATTCTGTGCTCGAGAAATGTAAAACTATGACGAATATCTCCTACATGGACTTTTCCAATGAACAAAGAATAAATAATTACAAAAACATGAGGAGTTTCACGTGCACTTAGCGCGTTCGTAAAAACAATTGACTGTGACTAAAGCAACAAAGCTCCTGTTTAAGTGAGTCTGGCACAAGCCTGACACCATTAGTTCTGTTTATTGTATCATTTACCTGCATTTCTTGGGATGTTCGTCTCTCTTGTTGTTGAACTCGAGGGAGATCTTTGCGTCGAGGCCGATGCCGAAGTAATTGTTCATGACGCACTTTTCTGAACAGTGTCTGCAAAAGGACAAGAATGACTTAATCACAGAGACACGGCGGTAAACAAACAAACGTTCTCCTTTAAAGCGTACACGGTGAGGTCGTTGTAGGTGGAAGTGTGAACGCTCTCAGGTTTCTCCAGAACGATGGGAGACGTCGGGCTCAGATTCCCCTGACCTGAACGAAACAGAAACGTAATTAATAAAGATTTGAAATTATTTGTATTAAGCTGCTAATCCTGACAAGTCGACTATAAAATAAATAATGTAAAACACAATCTGAAAGACCGTTTAGAACAAAAACTCAAATCAAAATGTCAAAAAAGATTCTGTTTTTCATTAATAAATCACTTTTTTTTCATAAATTATCTCATTTTAGAAGCATTCAGTCCCATATTTAAACCTTTATTTGGTTAAAAATGTATCTAAAAACTCTCAATGTTCAATAAAAATGATCGTTTGACTGTTGAACACTAAAATAATCATTAGTTGCAGCATTCATTTGTATAAAAAAAGAAAAATATTGTCAAAAAACCAGTAGAAAAAGCATTATTTAATCAATCATTCAACATTTTGTACATCGTGGCTTTAAACTTTCACATTGTGTTTTTTATGCTTATGTTTTATTAATTTTAATGGTTTTAACTTTTTTATTGATCAATAAATTTGCTTGTATTTGATTTTAAAAGTGTAATTGCTTTAAATAAGGACTAATACAGTTAAATTAAGTGTTATATTATATTTGTATTGGACTGTACTTAATTAAACTTAACTAAACTGAACAGGATTGTCGAACTTAAATTAATATATATAAAAAAAGAGTCCTTTATCTGAAATGTTGTGTGAATTATTAGCGCTCTGAATGAAAATAGAAGTAGTTTAAGCAGTTTCCTCAGTTACAAGACGAGCATAAACCGTCTGGATCACCACCTGATGACGTCACGAGGTGGAGTTCTGGTCTAAAGCTGCGGTCGGACTCACGTGGCTCGGCGTCTTTGAGCTCCTCGCTGTTTTCCCTCTTGAACGACGAGGACGACGACATCCTCTGGACCTGAGTGTGACGGTTCTGTTCATCCACGACTGAGACAGACAAACGCGTTTAAGGAAACATTTAAGGAAACAACCGAGTGCAAAGGGTGTCCCCCGTTCACTCTCACGTGTTAAGAGTGTAAAGGACACGTGTTAGAGCGGCACAATTAATACAAAGCAAATCGAAATGGCAAATCCCAAAGGCTGGCATTTTTGAAGAGCACAAGAAACAACAAGTGACTAAACGCGTCAAAAACGTGACTTAAAAATCAAGAAAAACATCTAAAATGCTACTGAGAGTGACAAAAATGCAACGAAAACCATCAAAACGAGTTTAAAAGCGCCAAAATTGGGTCTCGAGGCGACAAAACACCACTAAAATATGCGACGAAAAATGTCAAAAATGCAACTACAAGGTCAAATACGTGACTAAAGTGACCAAAACCTGACTACAAGAAAAACAGGACTAAAACCTGCAAAAAAACATGTCTAAAAGCAACAAAAACTGTACTGTAAGAGATAAAAACAAGACTAAAACGTCAAAAACACTAAGAGTCACGCCCCACTAGACAGGACTAAAACCAAGTCCAAACTGGGCTTAAACCAGACACAAATCAGGACCAGAACAACAAAACGTGAGTGACAAAACCTCTAAACTCTAACCTCTAACCACTCTAACCTCTAAACTACTAAAAGTGACAAAAATGCAACAAAAAACATGAGAAATTTCTAAAAGAATAGCACCAAAAATGCTATTAAAAGTGAAAAAAAAAACACTATATAAAGTGACAAAACCCAACTAAAAGCAACAAAAACTCTACTGTAAGTGACAAAAACAAGACAAAAACAACAAAAATCAGAATCGAATCATCAGGAACCAAACCAGCCCCAGTTTATGTTTTTGTGCCCTGTGGCCGTACCTTTCTCGACCTGCTCCATGATCTGCCGCAAAACGATTCTAAACGCAATCAAATCACGGCCAAAGACACATTAAAAGTAACAAAAACGCTATTAAAAATGACAAAAACACTATTAAAAGTGACAAAAACATGTCTAAAAGCAACAAAAAGTGACTAAAAACGTTAAAAACGCTAATAAAAGTCCCAAAAATCATGATCGAATCGGACTGCCAGGAACTGAAAGAGTCACACCGCCCCCAGTCAGGACTAAAACCAAGTCCAAACTGGGCTTAGACCAGACCCAAATCAGGACCAGATGATGTTTTCGTGCCCTGTGGCCGTACCTTTCTCGACCTGCTCAATGATCTGCCGCAAAACGATTCTAAACGCAATAAAATCACGGCCAAAAGCGCCCAAAAAATACGATTAAAAGTGACAAAAACACGTCCATAAGCAACAAAAACTCATTAAGACTATTAAAAGTAAAAAAAAAAACACTATAAAAAGTAATAAGAACCCAACTAAAACCAACAAACTCTACCTTTCTCGGCCTGCTCGATGATCTGCCGCAGAGCTTTCTTCAGGCTGTTCGCTCGGAGCATCAGCTGCTCTTTGGACCGGTACGTTTTACCGTCCGATCCTGGGTCTCCTTCGCCGTCTCCCGGACCAGACCCCGAGCCGTCCTCGCCCAGAACCGAGCCGGCCGGGACCACCTGAGGACCAGAGAGTCTCAAACATCAACAGGATCTACAGACCCTTTAAAATGAGACGCCATCGAGAACGGAGGAAAGACGAGTGTGAATGTTTGAATGATTGTCTCACATTAGAGCGAAATTCTATGGTTTGAAGTGTTTGTGTTGGAAAAAAGAAACACATTTGAATTTCCAGAGTAGAAAGGTCAGATAGATTTTCTGTAACAAACGATTTGTGTTTTAGCTTCAAAAGAATCTAATTTCTGGAACAGTATCTAATATATCTCTAGATAAAATGAAAAATGATTGTGGGCTCTACATTTCTGTGAGTATTTTTCCAGTAAAACCCATAAATCTGGATTGTTCTTCATCAAAAATGCAAAGAGTTGATGATAATTTCCTCAAACATGATGTAAAATACAATAATAAATGTGTTTAAAACAGACTCAAAACAACACAATATAACTAAATGTGACAATAAACATTTGTAAAAGTGATAAAAATGTAACTAAAGCCACAAAAACACGACAAAAAGTAACAAAAGCATGACTAGAAGTGACAAAAAAGCAACACATTTGAGTTTCCAGAGTAGAAAGGTCAGTTAGTTTGATTTTCTGTAACAAACCATGGACTAAATACAGTGTTCAAGCCTTAAAATTGTGTTTTAGCTTCAAAAGAATCTAATTTCTGGAACAGTATCTAATATATCTCTAGATAAAATGAAAAATGATTGTGGGCTCAACATTTCTGTGAGTATTTTTTCAGTAAAACCCATAAATCTGGATTGTTCTTCATCAAAAATGTAAAGAGTTGATGATAATTTCCTCAAACATGATGTAAAATACAATAATAAATGTGTTTAAAGCAGCTCTGATGTCACTCACATGTGTCTGAGGCTTTTACTGACACTAAATCATCTACATTTGTCATATTTTGTGGGTCTATTGTGTGTGTTGTTTTGAAAATGTGCACAATTTGTATTTTGAGGTAACAGTTTAAAATAAAAACGCTGATTGAAAATGAAAAAGTCATTTGTTTGATGCTTAAACTTCAACCAACTTAAACTTTTTAACCCATTTCTGTTGAACTGACAGAATATAATTTGATCAATTTACACTGTCCCTGTTAATTAAACCAAATTTTCGTTGATATCGCCCACTTCCACCAAACGTTTCCTTTAAGTCCGTGCGGTAAACAAATCTAAAGCGCAGTAACTGAACACACTGGAGCTTTTACCTGCGCCTCGGCCTCTTCGCTCAGGGCTTTGACCAGAGAGTCCAGCTTCTCGTTGAGCAGAGCGCACTGAAACACAACACCGTCACACGTTTAGTGCGAGAAACGTGAGTAAAAATGTGTTTACAGCAGGGGTGTCCAAACTTTTTCCATCGAGGGCCGCATATTGAAATATAGACCAAGCGGAGGGCCACAAATCAATCGTGAAACGTTAAAAAAGCTGCATTTATCTGATGTTTTAAGCACCACCACATCTACATTCAGTCTCAGTGCCTTAATATCAGGTCTGTGTGGCACCAAAATGTTAGTTATTTAGGTTAGAATTGTAGAAAATCTGAAATGTGCTGTAAATAGTACTTATCAGGACAATGTGGGCCAGTTCACCAGGAAGAAAATTGGGTCTGAGGGCCGCATTTGGCCCCCGGGCCTTAGTTTGGACATGCCTGGTTTACAGTAATCAAAAACATCGAATGCAACACGCAAATCAGTCAAATCCAGCCCCTGAGACGTTTTAATCCACAACATATTTACAACTTTTATTTCTATTAATTTAAGATTTTTTGTGTTTTTGTGGCTTGAACTACAAGTCCCATGAGCCTTTGCAGCATCAAACTGTACGGGCTTGACTTCAGCTGAGTGTTCTGAGCGTCGGAGGAAAGACGAAGTGGATTTGGGAAGAGACGAGACGGTTTAACAGACAGAGATGAGCTAAAGGTGGAGCTAACGTGGAGCTAACAATAACATAGAACTATAATAAAACCTGGAAGATGAACCCAAAATGGCCGCCCTGTTTATCCCTATGGAGTGAGCTCATTGGTGCATGACCCCAAAAAAGTTTCTTACTTCCGCATTTACTTCCTGATACGGAGGCGGCCATCTTTGTTTTACTTCCTGATACGGACGCGGCCATCTTTGTTTTACTTCCTGATACGGACGCGGCCATCTTTGTTTTACTTCCTGATACGGAGGCGGCCATCTTTGTTTTACTTCCTGATACGGACGCGGCCATCTTTGCTTTACTTCCTGATACGGAGGCGGCCATCTTTGTTTTACTTCCTGATACGGAGGCGGCCATCTTTGCTTTACTTCCTGATACGGAGGCTGCCATCTTTGTTTTAGGGCGCCACGTGACGACAATCCCCCACTTCATATAAAAACGGTAATTTCGGTGATTTTAGAAACGTCGAAAAGAATTATTTTATTTAAATACTGATAATAATTCAGTACTGTCTGTGATTATAATGTGCAATTTTAGAAAAAGGCTGGGCCCAAGAGGCTGCAGTACCTCGCACGGCCACTAATCAATCTGGGACATGGACAGAGGGGGCGGGGCTTATCCAGTTCATTTATACATCCATGAACAATAAGAGCCGGCTTCTGTAACGACACTTGAGCGAGACCAACATCCGAACGAGAGCAAAACGGATCTGGAGCGGCAGTAAAACAGTCAGGACTCACCGCAGAGTGTGATATAAAGCAGTGTTTCCCAACCAGGGGGCATTTGGAATGGTTTTAGGTTTTCAATGAAGATGAAATGTACTTTTATCTGTAAAAAAATGTGATTAGCTGTAAATTTAGCATCTCTTTGGAGTATCTTGGACCATAAATATAATTAAAACAACACATATAATAGTAATAATTGACTATATTTAACTAGTAAACCCATTTATCTGCCTGAAACTCGAGACAAAAAAGGTTGGGAACCACTGATAAAGCATTAACAAATTGCTTTATATCACACTCTGGAGAAAGTCCCTCCAGAGCAAAAGAGAAAGTTTACAAGTTTTTTAGAACAATAAAACTCTATTTAAAGGTCCCATATTCTGCTCTTTCCCCTTTACACAGTCTATTCTAAGGGCTTTGTTGATACATTTTCTCGTTGTGTAATATCCATAACATAACAGTTTACAAAAAACACCCATTTCTTGGACTGGCCCCCCTCCTGCAAAAGCAAACGGCTCACTCTGAGATCTGACCCCCCGAACAGAGAGCAGGCTGCCTCCCCCGCCCAACCCGCGCGCCTCCCCCTGCCGTCGTGCTGAGTCCTACGTCCTGGATCTGACCTGGAGTTTGACGTGCTCCAGGGCCTCGACGACGGACGTTGCCGTTTGGTAAATAACAAGCTAACTCTTTGATCTGTCGTATCCATCGTGTAATTACTGTGTAGCATTAGCATTAGCTGTGTTTATTCTGCGGCTGCGCGCTTCCTGGAGGCGTGGCTTAAACACCGTGTCATCTTAGTGAGGAGCCCCCGTCTGCTGCTCTGCCGAGGGGGACGGAAAAGACAGTTCTCTAGTGAAAACATGAGGGAATCAATCAAAAAACCACTTTGGGCACAACATACGAGGCCCAAATAGCACTGTAGGAAGGTTAAAACCTCTGAAAAGTCCATTTTGCATGATATGGGACCTTTAATATGTACTGTCCTGACCAAATAAACAAATAATAATAATACAATTTAAAAAAGATTGAAACTCATGTCTAAACTGAAGACTTTCCTGTCGATTTGATAGAAGTCAGACCTGTTTTAAACCTCTGCAACGTGAACACAAACATCATAATTCCCCAGAGCCGTTACGAAAAGCATGTGTTTACGTCTCTTCCCTTCCCTCAAAGACAGAGCGAGCGTATGTTTGAGCCCAAGTCCTTCACGCGGTCAGAACATCGACACCTCCGCCCGCCCACGGCTCTTACACAACGCCTTACATAACACAGCAGAGCACAGAGCACCTTCTTGGCCATGGCGTCGGCCTCCGCTCTGTTCTCCGTGGCCCGCTCGTACGCCTTGCCCACCTCCGCCACGAACTCGTTCACCGTCCCGCACAGGAACCTGGGGAAGGGAGGGGAAAGGGTTAAACGGACAAACGGCGAAGCGGCGGCGAAGGGTGAGCGTTTTCCGATGGAGTGGTAACGTTTGGAGTCGTTTTGGCGCTTCGTGACCGCCGTAAAACCAGTTCGTCCAAGCGTTAGTCTGTGTTTTTGTGTAGTTTTTAGGATTATTTTTGTTCTGTTTTACATTTGTACGACACTTACACTTCAAATTTTGGCAATATATGATTAATAAGACCGTGTTTCATGTTTCAAAAAGATAAAATGGACAATAAATCACACACAAAATGAAAAATGTTCCATATTGTTGTCCATGTTTTTACAAATGCTGAGATTCCAGTTCTGTCTTCAAAATTGTAAATGACTTAAAGTTTCGGAATGCGTTTTCAAACCAGTTAAAGGTTTTTTGAAGTTTATGTCTGTTATACTTTTTGAGACACTTTTTGAGTTTTATGAATATTAATAAAAAAGAACTGAAAAATGTAATCAAAAAGAAGAATTTTTTTTAGAGAGAGAATCAATCAACGTTAGCCATTTCAACACAAGTTCATCATGAAATACACAAAAGTGACAAAAAAAGTATTAAAATTTGTTACAATTGCATTATTCACCAATGGATTTTATGTCAATGTTTTTAAATGTTTTGTGGGAAACGACAGGTCATGAATGTGAGCTTTTTAAAGATAATTGTATCCAAAAAAGACATTAAAGTGTGTATGACAGGTTTTCATGATTTTCTAATTTTGACTTTATTCAGTGTACGTCGATGTAAACCCTCATTCGTCCAGGTGTGGTCCATCGTAGAAAGGGGTTCAGGGGTTGTCATCCGGACGCCGTTTAAAGATCGAGACGTTTCGACTTTTATCCAAAAGTCATTGTCAATCAGAGAGCTGGTATGGGAACTCAGGCTTATATGCTACTCTAAGTAGTGAGAGTCCTGCCCCCAGGGAGGAGTCACTGAGTCCTGTTTTTGTTAGAAAATTGTTTGTTTGTCACCTGGGACTTGATTAATTGGTCTATCTTGTTGATTAATGGTTGGCCTCACCTAGTTTCACCTGTGACTAAGGTCTATTGTTATCTTGATAGCTGGCTGTTGCTCCCTCCTCACTGCTGATGACCTCATTAGCATTTGACTGGTCTATTGATCTGGACCAGGGTGTTAGGATGCTGTCATAAATTTTGGCTAAATTAAATCTTAAGCCCCCATTCCTGTTTAGAGAAGGATTCTCTCTTTTTACAAAAATGGCCTCCTTTACTCCTCTTTCAAACCAGTTCTTCTCTCTGCTCAAAATCTTCACCTCACTGTCCTCAAACGAGTGATTTGTAGCTTTTAAGTGCAGATGGACTGCACTCTGCGGTCCTGTGGAGGCCGCTCTTCTGTGTTGGTATGTATACCTCTTGTAAATATAAATTATAGTTCTACACTAATCAGGTCACCGTTTGTGGATAAAAATTTAAAAATCTGTTGAAAAGTACAGGAAGTAAACAGACTGATGACATCACACTGGGGAGATGAAGGTTATGCATAATTTACACAAAATAAACCACTTTTTTGACCCTTTAAGCGTGGATTCAACAAAATTCAACAAAAAGTTTTTAAAAAAATGTAAAAAATGTTTGACATTAGATTAGTTTTGATGGTTTCTTTGTCATTTCCCAGTGTGATGTCATCATTTACGACCAGGAAGGTAATTAAATACCTAACAAAAGAGCTAAACTGGGATAAAATCTGTAAAGATTTTGGCAGATTTTGAAATATATTGATGTTAACTGCATTTTAATTGAATGAGTCCAACCTGTCAGAGGCACATAATAAAGATTGGATGTTGCACATATTAAAGGTTGGATTTTGCACATATTAAAGGTTGGATTTTGCACATAGTAAAGGTTGGATTTTGCACATAGTAAAGGTTGGATTTTGCACATAATAAAGATTGCATTTTGCACATAGTAAAGGTTGGATTTTGCACATAGTAAAGGTTGGATTTTGCACATAATAAAGATTGCATTTTGCACATATTAAAGGTTGGGTTTTGCACATAGTAAAGGTTGGATGTTGCACATATTAAAGGTTGGATTTTGCACATAATAAAGATTGCATTTTGCACATAGTAAAGGTTGGATTTTGCACATAGTAAAGGTTGGATTTTGCACATAATAAAGATTGCATTTTGCACATATTAAAGGTTGGGTTTTGCACATAGTAAAGCTTGGATTTTGCACATAATAAAGATTGCATTTTGCACATAGTAAAGGTTGGATTTTGCACATATTAAAGGTTGGATTTTGCACATATTAAAGGTTGCATTTTGCACATAGTAAAGGTTGGATTTTGCACATAAAAAAGCTTGGATTTTGCACATAATAAAGATTGCATTTTGCACATAATAAAGGTTGGATTTTGCACATATTAAAGGTTGCATTTTGCACATATTAAAGCTTGGATTTTGCACATATTAAAGGTTGGGTTTTGCACATAGTAAAGGTTGGATTTTGCACATAATAAAGATTGCATTTTGCACATAATAAAGATTGCATTTTGCACATAGTAAAGGTTGGATTTTGCACATAGTAAAGGTTGGATTTTGCACATAATAAAGATTGCATTTTGCACATAATAAAGATTGCATTTTGCACATATTAAAGGTTGGATTTTGCACATAATAAAGATTGCATTTTGCACATAGTAAAGGTTGGATTTTGCACATATTAAAGGTTGGATTTTGCACATATTAAAGGTTGCATTTTGCACATAGTAAAGGTTGGATTTTGCACATAAAAAAGCTTGGATTTTGCACATAGTAAAGGTTGGGTTTTGCACATAGTAAAGGTTGGATTTTGCACATATTAAAGATTGCATTTTGCACATATTAAAGCTTGGATTTTGCACATATTAAAGGTTGGATTTTGCACATATTAAAGCTTGGATTTTGCACATATTAAAGCTTGGATTTTGCACATATTAAAGGTTGGATTTTGCACATATTAAAGGTTGGATTTTGCACATATTAAAGGTTGGATTTTGCACATATTAAAGGTTGGATTTTGCACATATTAAAGGTTGGATTTTGCACATATTAAAGGTTGGATTTTGCACATATTAAAGGTTGGATTTTGCACATATTAAAGGTTGGATTTTGCACATAAAAAAGCTTGGATTTTGCACATAATAAAGATTGCATTTTGCACATAATAAAGGTTGGATTTTGCACATATTAAAGGTTGCATTTTGCACATAGTAAAGGTTGGATTTTGCACATAAAAAAGCTTGGATTTTGCACATATTAAAGGTTGGGTTTTGCACATAGTAAAGGTTGCATTTTGCACATATTAAAGGTTGGATTTTGCACATATTAAAGGTTGCATTTTGCACATAGTAAAGGTTGGATTTTGCACATAAAAAAGCTTGGATTTTGCACATATTAAAGGTTGGGTTTTGCACATAGTAAAGGTTGGATTTTGCACATATTAAAGGTTGGATTTTGCACATATTAAAGGTTGGATGTTGCACATATTAAAGGTTGGACGTTGCACATATTAAAGGTTGGATGTTGCACATATTAAAGGTTGGATGTTGCACATATTAAAGGTTGGACGTTGCACATATTAAAGGTTGGACGTTGCACATATTAAAGGTCGTACTTGGCGGAGGAGATGACGTCGCTGTGTTTGTCCGAGTCGAGGATCTTGGCGAGATGTGAAGCCACAGAGTCTGCGTACTGAGTGATGTGGACCTGAAACACAAAGCAAACACCGCACCAGGCCTCGGTCAGGACGCCGTCGACACATTTGTGCTCGTCTAGCGCTTAAAGCCGTCTTACAAACGTCGACAAATTTGGTCTTAACTGAAAATGTTCTTCAGGAAGTTTGTCTACAGCGCTGAAATTCTGCAGTTTTAGAATATCATTAGACTAAAAATTCAACCAAAACTAAGACCAGTAACTTGTGTTGTCACCTGCTCGTCTCCGTGGAGATTGTTAATGCCATACAGTGGACATTTTTATGCAGGGCTGGGCGATATTTTAAAAAAAAAAGTATCTAGATTTATTTTCCTTATCTTGAACAATTTACATTTTAACTTTGTCTTCTTAAAAACAAATACAAATGGCTTTCAAAAAAACTTTTCTGACAGCAGTTGTGGACATTTTCGCAGTTGGATTCAGTTCAAAGTCCACATTTTAAACACTTCTAAGAGAAAGACTCAAATCTAAACTTCATTTTAATCCAAGAATCGTTTCAGAAGAGTTTGTTGAGTCTAATCTACAGGTTTAAGAAGGTTTAGACCGGATTAAAAACACTATATAGTTGTTTGTAGAAGAATATATGTCACTTAAATAATAGCAGAGTTTGCGATTTGCTTAGTGCGACGATTCAATTTGCAATTTCGATTAAATTGTGATTGTGAACAATACAAACTTTGAATCGATATTTAACAGAAGAAATAGTCAAATGTCTCTAAACTGTGCACCAAACTCATACAAAATAGCTAAATAAACGGCGTTATTTTCTGCTTCTCGTCTCATTCAGAGGCTGCTGAGGTTCATTTTGGGAAGTGAACAGGAGCAAGACGAAGAGAGAGAGAAAAAAAAAAGAGCTTGACGGTAAAAATAACCAATCAGAAGTGGATTTTGAGGATAATATATCGTTATTTTGAGACTTTTTTAGATGGAAGTGAGACCAGCAGGAGTTCCGCGTGTGTTTGGAGTTCACAGATCAAGAAAAATGATGATTTCCAGGAAAAATACGGTCGATTTTAGCTCAATTTTTACTTAAACAAGCAGCAGTGTGTGGATTTTGTCAGATTTCTTTGTAATTGAGTAGTTACTTCACCTGGTAATTCGTTACTTTCACCATTCAGTTACCAATCAATTACTTTTGGGAGAAGTAACGGGTAATAACTACTACAACTAATTACTGCTTTAAGGGACTTTGTTAGCCGTGGGTCACTGACGATTAGGAACGACAGAATCTCGATTAAAATGACTTAAAGTTTCAGAATGTGTTTTCAAACCAGATAAAGGCTTTTTGAAGTTTATGTCTGTTATACTTTTTGAGACACTTTTTGAGTTTTATGAATATTAATAAAAAGAAACTGACAAATGTAATCCAAAAGAAGAATTTTTTTTATAGAGAGAATCAATCAACGTTAGTCATTTCAACACAAGTTCATCATAAAATGCACAAAAGTGACAAAAAAGTATTAAAATTTGTTACAATTGCATTATTCACCAATGGATTTTATGTCAATGTTTTGTGGGAAACGACTGAAAACAGAAGGAGGTCATGAATGTGAGCTTTTTAAAGATAATTTTATCCACTTTTATTTGAAAAAAGATGTGTGTGTGACAGGTTTTTATGATTTTCTAATTTTGACTTTATTCAGTGCATTTAAACCTCTTGTAAATATAAATTATAGTCGGGTCGCTGGTGAAAATTACTTGGTAATTCGTTACTTTTACCATTCAGTTACCAATCAATTACTTTTGGGAGAAGTAACGGGTAATAACTACTACAACTAATTACTGCTTTAAGGGACTTGGTTTAGTTTAGTTTATTTCCAAAAAAGGGGACAGTGCAATTTCATAAAACACATGAATAAAACATGAGTAAAACAGCCAGAATTAGCCAAAGAGGCTGTTTTTCATCTGTAGTCCCCGGCCATGATGTCAAAATTGCAATAAAACGGACAAAAACAGACATTGTTAATAAAACACAACATCAACACAAAATATAATACAATATTTACAAAAATGTACAGTGAGCGGCCAAATAGACAGGTTTTAGTGTGTGCATGTAAATGTGTTCACCAGCCACTCTTGTGAATGTTTCTTAAATGTTTTGTGAGAGGATGAGTGTTTAATGGTGTCGGGTACACAGCTCTCACAGACCAGGCCGCCTGACTGGTTAGCCGAGGGTCACTGACGATTAGGGACGACAGAATCTCGATTAAAATGAGACGTATCGCACACACGGCTCTGACATCTCCGCGACGACGAGCGGAACCTTTAAAGGGCGTATCACTGGTTTTCATGTTTTTCTAATTTTGACTTTATTTGGTGGAATAATACCAGTTGTACATATACATTTTAGTTTTACACCAATCAAGCAGTCGTTTGTGGAAAAAAGTTGAAAAGTTAAGCATAATTTACACAAAATAAACACTTATTTTTGACCCTTTAAACATTGATTGAACAAAATAAAAGGTGTTTGTATGTATTTTTAATCGTAAAATAAAAAAAATCTGTGACATTGAATGAGTTTTGGCCCCGTGTACGGGATGGTTGCTATGGTAATTTCCTAGTGTAATGTCATCATTTACAACCAAGAAGTAAAACAAAAAAACAAAAAAATTGCTAAACCGTGATAAAATCTGTGAAGTATTTTAAGAAAATTTGAAACATATTGACCTTAACTGTATTTTTGTCAAATGAGTTGTCCGATCTGTCAGGGGCCCTTTAAGTATTCCTAGTTTATTACGCTCTCCCTCCTCGTCCGTCGCCCTGAACCTCGGCTGCTGTTTTACATTCCCTCTGCTCGTCTCGTCGCTCGTCTCTTCGCTCTTATCGCGAGGCATGAATTTTAACGAACGCCGGGGTCAGAGCCGCGGGAGAAGGTGAAGGATTTAAGCCGCTGTCGGTCGATATCTCTCGCTCCGAAAGTCTCGAATGCGTCAGTTATGCACGTGTAAGAGCTGTATTAAAGGGGACGTATCGTGTAAAGTCAACACCGTTTTTCCTCAATATTATTTTACTCCGAGCTGAATTACGATTGATTCATGTGGGTTTGAGTTAATGCTGTGTACGGTTTACACAGACGACATCCTGAGTTTTAGCAGTGAGTGGCAAACACGTGAGAATCAATGAAGAGTGATGACGTTTTCGCCTGTAAAAGCTCAAAACATGACTAAAATGTGAAAAAAGCTGTCAAAGTCTGAAAACAAATACAACTCTGATGAATATTTAGTTTGTACCTGACGTCAAAATAAAGAAAATCAAGAAAAAACGACAAACACTGCAGCTACGCTAACATTTCAGACTTTAGGATCACTCAGTTGAACTCATGAACTTTCTCTCGTTACATAACACGTTTCTGTCCAAGTGTTGAGGAAATTCATTGTTGTATTTAGTTTAAGTGTCCTTTATCTCCAACTTCCATTAGCAAACATGCTAGCTAAGCTCTGCACAGCCGCAACAACATTTTACCGTTTAAAGTTGATTTGAGTTGATTTTGATCCCAAGTGTTGAGAAAAAAAATCATTGTGCTGAGTTGAAATGTCCTAAATCTCCAATTGCAGTTAGCAAACAAGCTAGCTATGCAATCCACAGTCATAGGGATGATGAACAGAACACTATTTTCACTTTACATTTTAGAGTTTGAAGTTGATTTGAGCAAAACAAAACCTTCACGGACAAAAAACAGGCAAAAAAAAAAAAAAAAAAACGAGAAATAGATTTAATCCGTTCGTGCTGCGCCGTTCACACTTACAGCTTGATCTGGGAATTTACCTGCATTTTGCCGGAGCCATGCCATGTGTGAATGAAGCCAGAACTGATTTTTTATTTTATTTTTTATTATTTTTACTGCATTTCTCTGGTTTAACGGCAGGACTAACGCCGCTGACCTCCGAGGGCGACCACAACGCAGCATTTTCCTACATTCATTCGTTTCATCTTCCAAAATGGCCGCCGTGGTTACCTGCAGAGGTGAGTCGGGGCTGTCCTCCTCCTTCACGATGGGCGGCAGTTTGGTGGTGGACGGCAGTTCGTACGTCAGGACGCTCCACCTGAAAAGAAACGACATGAACTTCACGACAGACATCAGGCAACAGAGACGTTTGTGTCGATTATAGTCCAGTTTTTGTTGCTTTGAATCACATTTTCGTTACTTTAAGTCGCGTTGTTGTTGCTTTGAGTCATGTTTTTTTCACTTGTCAAGTTTTTGTTGCTTCCAATCACGTGTTTGTGTCACTTTTCGTCAAGTTTTTGTCGCTCTTGATCACGTTTTTGTCGTTTTTAGTCACGTTTTTGTTGCTTTTAGTCACGTTTTTGTTGCTTTAGCGTTTTTGTTGCTTTTAGTCACATTTTTGTTGCTTTAAGTCTCATTTTTGTCGCTTTTAGTCACGTTTTTGTGGCTTTTGTGTTTTTGTTTCTTGTAATCATTGTTTTTGTTGCTTTAAGTCACATTTTTGTTGCTTTCAATCACGTGTTTGTCACTTTTTGTCAAGTTTTTGTCGTTTTTGGTCACGCTTTTTGTCATGTTTTTGTGGCGTTTGCGTTTTTGTTTCTTTTAATCATTGTTTTTGTTGCTTTTAGTCACATTTTTGTTGCTTAAAGTCTCATTTTTGTCGCTTTTAGTCACGTTTTTGTGGCTTTTGCGTTTTTGTTGATTTTAATCACGTTTATGTTTCTCCAAGTCTAATTTTTGTTGCTTTGAATCACATTTTCGTTACTTTGAGTCGCGTTGTTGTTGCTTTGAGTCATGTTTTTTTCACTTGTCAAGTTTTTGTTGCTTCCAATCACGTGTTTGTCACTTTTGGTCAAGTTTTTATCGCTTTTGGTCACGCTTTTGGTCACGCTTTTTGTCACGCTTTTGTCGCCTTTCGTTGCGTTTTTTGTGGCTTTTGCGTTTTTGTTTCTTGTAATCATTGTTTTTGTTGCTTTAAGTCACATTTTTGTTGCTTTCAATCACGTGTTTGTCACTTTTCGTCAAGTTTTTGTCGCTTTTGGTCACGCTTTTGACTTTGAATCACATTTTTGTTACTTTGAGTCGCACTGTTGTTGCTTTGAGTCATGTTTTTTTCTCTTGTCAAGTTTTTGTTGCTTCCAATCACGTGTTTGTGTTACTTTTGGTCACGCTTTTGTCACTTTTCGTCACGTTTTTTGTGGCTTTTGCATTTTTGTTTCTTTTAATCATGGTTTTTGTTGCTTTAAGTCACATTTTTGTTCCTTTAAGTCTCATTTTTGTCACTTTTAGTCACGTTTCTGTGGCTTTTGCGTTTTTGTTGCTTTTAGTCACGTTTTTGTTGCTTTTAGTCACGTTTTTGTCGCAATTTTGTTACTTTAAGAAGCATTTCTGACATTTATTTGTTGCTAGCAGATGCTTTTGTCACTTGTTTCAGGGCATTTCTGGCAAATCTAAACTACAGGATGAGCAGTTTTTATGCAACTTTAAACAGGATATTTTGTTGTTTTTGGAGGAAATCATTATTAAAAATTTGCAGCTTAATTGCGCCCTTAAAAATTGCGATTTCGATTAACTGTACCTTGACAAATCTGGGAAACAATGAGGAGCTTGTAAAAAGGATTAATTAAACAAGCGGGAATGAAGCTAAATTTGTGTTTTTGAGGACGGAAACGATGTTAAAAAGGATAAAAAATTGTTTAACAAAAAGTGGAAAAGCCCTTTAAGTAGCCTCTCAGTTTGTACACACTGGAGAGAAGTAAGAAGTGATAAACAGACTACAAACGCTTCCATCTTCTCGGGTAATTATTTCCGCAGTTGGGAGCCGCGTGGCTCTGGCCTCGCGGATGCAAACGACAGCCGCCGCAGTTAGACGCCGTTAATTTGATCTTCGGGGATTTTCCTTCAAAGAAAAGCAGTGGGCGAGTCGGATCCAAGTTTGGAGCTCGGAGCGTTTCAGAGACGGGAGAGAAGAGTGCAAGAAATAACGAACAGAGACCGCGACGCGAGCGAGGAAACAAGGAGGATTTCCGCTGGTTTTTAAGCGCGGATTGTGGTGTTCTGTGTAAACCCAAAGATAACTGGGACTAAAACTGGGAATTAAACCGGGGCTGGACCACACAGGACCAGGACTAGACCAGAATTAAACCAAGTCAAGTCAACTTCTCCACCAACTGACACCGTTTGTTGTAGTGATGGGCGAATTGAAACAGGTTTTCCAACACAGTTTCGAAGCCCCGAAGCGCATGCGCTTCGAAACACTGCTCCAAAACACGATTCAAAGCGCTTGTCATGTGACCTAGATGGTTCATGAAGCTCTCACATGACTCAGACGGTTCATGAACCGCTGTTGTTTCACAGGTGTTTCAGTAGAGGGGGCTTTCGTTTCGAGCCTGGGTTCATTGACAGGGCTTTAAACAAACCACACAACAGCGATCTGTCTCAAACCCACGACTCCATAAAGTCTCAACCTGCTCCTGAAAATTTTGAAAAAAGTGTTTTCGCGTCGGACTCATGTTGAGGGTTCACGAAAAGTGAGATAAGTAATAATTCATAGATCAAATTTCTGCAACTTTCGTGCAGCGCCCTCTGTCTACAATACAAGATGGGGATGGTGGATGACAGTGTCTCATTGGTGCAGTGGTTAGCGCGCTGCGCTGACAGGTGTGAAATGCTGAGTTCGAGACCCGGCGAGAGTTGTTCTGTGCTTTTGAGGTTTTACTGCGTTTCAGAAGTAAGGTAGTAAAGGGACAAATAAAATTATACAGTAGACTGTATCCTTCCACAGGAGGAAATTGTGGGCCAATTATTGAATAAAACCAAAATTGTAACACATTTCCTCGCTTTCATTTAATTTTTAGTCTTTTATATTTATATTATTGTAGAAACAAAAATGCATCAATAATACACACATAACATATTTGTTAGTTATTTTAGTTATTTTATTGGCAACCATAGCACATTGGGATTTGGTTTGAATCACTGTGGATGTTGTGGTATTAAAACATACCACTATATGTCGCTCTGGAGAAGTGTTTCGAACTGTGTTTCGAAGCCTCGAACCTTTTTGGTTCAAATGCTTTGTTGTTTCATGAGACTTCACTTTGCCCATCACTAGTTTGTTGCTGCTCACGTAAACTTTGAGGACTCTGCTTGAAACGTATTCGCCGATTTCTTGGTGAACTGGCTGTCTATTTGCTGTTGGCGACAAGACTTATTTCAATCAGTTTACGCTGGATTGTTGGTCATTGTTTTGTCTGTGTAAATAAAAGCCGGTCGGCCAATTTTGGTTCCGACACTTGCACGCATATTTAAAGGTCCCATATTCTGCTCTTTCCCCCTTCACACAGTCTATTCTAAGGGCTTTGTTGATACATTTTCTCGTTGTGTAATATCCATAACATAACAGTTTCCAAAAAACACCCATTTCTTGGACTGGCCCCCCTCCTTGCAAAAGCAAACGGCTCACCCTGAGATCTGACCCCCCCGAACAGAGAGCAGGCTGCCTCCCCCGCCCAACCCGTGCCGAAGCCTAGAGCCTAGTGCGCCGTGTGCTCCGGTAAACAGCGATACACAAACACTGAATAAACATTTTATCCGTCCTGACGGTGCGTCGTGCTGAGTCCTACGTCCTGGATCTGACCTGGAGTTTGACGTGCTCCAGGGCCTCAACCACGGACGTGCCGTTTGGTAAATAACAAGCTAACTCCTCTATCTGACGTATCCATCGTGTAATTACTTTGTAGCATTAGCATTAGCTGTTTTTATTCTTGCGGCTGCGCTCTTCCTGGAGGCGTGGCTTAAACACCGCGTCATCTTAGTGAGGAGCCCCCGTCTGCTGCTCAGCCGAGGGGGACGGAAAAGACAGTTCTCTAGCGAAAACATGAGGGAATCAATCAAAAAACCACTTTGGGCACAACATACGAGGCCCAAATAGCACTGGAGGAAGGTTAAAACCTCAAGTCCATTTTGCATGTTATGGGACCTTTAACGTGTCAAAGCGAGACGCACGCATTTATCGTTTCGCAAAAACTAAAGATTAATTACCAAGAACGAGGTAAGAAATTGGCAAAAAATCGTTCGTAGCCTGTTCGCGCGAGTCATTGTGACAGAGGCTTTTACTGTGTTTTAGTAAAATGAGTTCCACAACATGTCATAGGCACTTTAAAGTAGAACTAAGTGACATTTTTACCTTATTAAAGTCTTTGTAAGTCCGTGTGGTGGTTGTAAATGTATTTTCTGTGGGTTTGAAGCCCCTGCTGTCGCCCCCTGCTGTCTCTGAGCGGAAAACCAACCTCGCAAATTTCCTGAAGACAACTCTCATCAGAAACACTGGCTCTTTTTTATATTTGGCGATATTAAATGTTTTTGTATGTGATTGTACTTCCTTATTTCAACAAAAACATCATATCATTTTATTGGGAGTATTCACAAGAGACCTGCAGGGGGAGCTCCGAGTTCTGCTTTCGGTTGATTTTACGGTCAAGAGGGCGCATAACGCTGACTGTAGCACGTCAAGGTTTGCTAAGAATCATATAAAGTTTCAGATTAACGAGGTAAACTGACATCTTTACAAGTCTTTTTAAAGAAGCCAGTGCGTTCTTTGGTTGTACATTTGTCAAACTATATTTCACTCAGATCTCGACAGAGCAAAATACAGTTTTCTAGTCTTAAAATTGTGTTTTAGCTTCAAAAGAATCTAATTCATGGAACAGTATCTAATATATCTCTAAATAAAATGAAAAATGATTGTGGGCTCAACATTTCTGTGAGTATTTTTCAGTAAAACCCATAAATCTGGATTGTTCTTCATCAAAAATGCAAAGAGTTTATCATAATTTCCTCAAACATAATGGAAAATACAATAATAAATGTGTTTAAAACAGACTCAAAACAACACTATTTAACTAAAAGTGACAATAAACATTTGTAAAAGTGACAAAAATGCAACTAAAACCCCAAAAACACAACTATAAGTGACAAAAATATGCCTAAAACCAACAAAAATGTATGCAAAAGTGACAAAAAAGCAACACATTTGAATTTCCAGAGTAGAAAGGTCAGTTAGTTTGTTTTTCTGTAACAAACCATGGACAAAATACAGTTTTCTCGCCTTAAAATTGTGTTTTAGCTTCAAAAGAATCTAATTTATGGAACAGTATCTAATATATCTCTAGATAAAATGAAAAATGATTGTGGGCTCAACATTTCTGTGAGTATTTTTCCAGTAAAACCCATAAAAAGAGTTGATGATAATTTCCTAAAACATGATGTAAAATACAATAATAAATGTGTTTAAAGCAGACTCAAACAACATAATTTAACAAAAAGTGACAATAGAGATTAGTTATAGTGACAAAAATGCACCTGAAAACCACAAACACTCCCGCGGTGAGTGTGTGCTCGTGCTCTCGTACCTGTCGAGCATCTTGGTGGTGGCTCTCTCCAGCTTCTCCAGGATCTGCAGCAGCTGAGCGTCGTCGTCGCAGAGTCCGCCCCAGCCCAGCACCCGGGCCAGGTCGTTCCCCGTGCCCAGAGGCAGCACGCCCAACTGGCACTGGGCACAAGAACGAGAGGGAGGAGGGTGAGAACATGTCCGTCGCCATGGAGACGGGCAGGACTCCAGTGTATGACTATTCACCTTATTCCGCCTCGCCCACTTTTGCCGTTTTTTTCCACAGATATGCACTTTTGTTGTAAGGAGAATAGCATTTTTGTTGCTCATAATCACGTTCTTTTTTCACTTTGTCATTTTTTGTCACAATTTTGGTCGCTTTTAGTCAAATTTTTGTAGATTTTGTCGCTTTTAGTCAAATTTTTGTCGCTTTTAGTCAAATTTTTGTCGCTTTTAGTCAAATTTTGGTCAAATTTTTGTCAATTTTAGTCAAATTTTTGTCAATTTTAGTCAAATTTTTGTCGATTTTAGTCAAATTTTTGTCGCTTTTAGTCAAATTTTTGTCGATTTTAATCAAATTTTTGTCGATTTTAGTCAAATTTTTGTCGCTTTTAGTCAAATTTTGGTCAAATTTTTGTCAATTTTAGTCAAATTTTTGTCGATTTAAGTCAAATTTTTGTCGATTTTAGTCAAATTTTTGTCGATTTTAATCAAATTTTTGTCGATTTTAGTCAAATTTTTGTCGCTTTTAGTCCCGTTTTTCTTGCTATATAGAATTTTTCCGCTTATAGTCATGTTTTTGTCGCTTCTCGTAGGGTTTTTGTCACTTTTAGCCACATTTTTGTCACTTCTAGTCGTGTTTTTGTGCCACTGTATTCACCTTATTCTGCCCCGCCCACTTTTGCCGTTTTGTGCCACAGATACGCACTTTTGTTGTAAACGCACTTCCGTTTGACGAGAACTCCGTTAAAGCTAATGACGAACGAGGGAAAAGTCTCGCCGCTAAAATGTTACATAAAGTAGATTGATTTGTGTAAAATGTTTAATGAACACGAGCAACAACAAGTCACAACACAACGATTTCCTGAAAACGTCTTTTTAGTCGAGTAGAACTTATTTTCTGTTGAGCTCGTCTGCTCCGTGTGAACTACAACGGAAACAAGATGGCGGCGCGTACGGCAACTTCAGGAATAAAGTGAATAGACCCTTTAAAATGTGAGGTGTTAAAATGTCCAGAAGGAGGCGACAGGAGGCAAAATCAAGTTGATTTAAGTAAATGTTTGAATGATTGTCTCACATTTTATCTAAATTCTATGGTTTGAAGTGTTTGTGTTGGAAAAAAGCAACACATTTGAATTTCCAGAGTAGAAATGTGAAGTTAGTTTACTTTTCTGTAACAAACCATGGACTAAATAGAGTTTTTGAGCCTTAAAATTGTATTTTAGCTTCAAAAGAATCTAATTTATGGAACAGCATCTAATATATCTCTAGATAAAACATTTCTCTGAGTATTTTTCCAGTAAAACCAGTAAAACATTTACAAAAATCTTAATATTTGATTGCATTATCTCAATAAACTCAACAAAATCCAGACAATATGTTTTAAAAAGCGTCAAAATGTGCACAAATTAGTCAGTAGATGTGTTATTGAGGTTCAGATTTGTGAATGGAACGTAAAATAATTGAAAATAAACTGCAGAAATATCACTTTTTACTGTAAATGTTTCTACATGTTCAACTTCTAGTCAAAACAAACAAGACAAACCATGATTTCCGTCTTTATTGGATTAAATCGTGGCTTGATTGAGCGTGAGATCGTGACACGTCCCATCAGCTCCAGCTAACGAAGCTAATGATGCTAATGAACTGTGGTAAATGTAATTACGGCCTTAACGACCCGAAGCCAAACGCGCTCGTCGCTTTAAAGCATCGGCGTGAAATCAGGACGAGCTGATTTCATACAACGCGGCAGACTCTTCATCAAATCACAGCGTCGTTTGTGTCTCGTGGATTCACAGCGAAGAGCAGAGACGATTTACACGATTTACACGCGCTCATGCACAAAAAGTGTTGTTTTACGTCTTTGTTCGGCTGAAACTAACGATTGTTTTAGAGGTTCACGGTAAAGATGATTGTTTTTATTCTGTTTTGAGATTTTTTGAACATTTTTAACAAAACAAAGGTAGAAATGACATGTTTCAGAGCATTTTTGTAGCAGAGAGAGAGAGAGAGGGAGAGAGAGAGGGAGAGGGAGAGGGGGGAGAGAGAGGAGGGAGCGAGAGAGAAAGGAAGAGAAACAGACAGAGGTAGAGAGAGAGGGAGACTAACAGAGAGAGAGAGGAAGAAAGAAAAAGAGACAGAGAGAGAGAGGGAGAGAGGAGGGAGAAAGGAAGGAGAGAGAGGGAGAGAGAAAGAAAGGGACAGAAAGAGAGACAGAGAAAAAAAAAGAGAGAGAGTGGAGGGAGAGAGGAAGACAGACAGAAAGAAAGGGAGACAAAGAGAGAGAGAGGGAGAGAGAGAAAGAAAGGTACAGAGAGAGAAAAAACAGAAAGAGAGGGAGACAAAGAGAGAGAGAGAGAGAGAAAGAAAGGTACAGAGAGAGAAAGAGCCAGAAAGAGAGGGAGAGAGAGAGAGAAAGAGAGAAACAAAGAAAGAAAAAGAGAGAGAGGAGGGAGAGAGAAAGACAGACAGAAAGAGAGGGGGACAAAGAGAGAGAGGGAGAGAGAGAAAGAAAGGGACAGAGAGAGAAAGAGTGAGAGAAAGAGAGAGAAAGAGGGGGAGAAAGAGAGAGAGAGAGAGAGAGAGAGAGAGAGAGAGAGAGAGAGAGAGAGTGAGACAGGTGCTTCGTGTGCGTACAGAGAGCGGCGGCAGTAAATTCTGTTGCTCTTTAGTTTTCCCTCAAACGCCTCGTGTGTCGCACCTGTTTGTGGAGGTGGAGTTTGTCGAGCTCAGACAGGACCCAGCCCACACTGCCATCTCCACCACACACCAGGATCCTGAAGGTCACGAACTTCTGGAACAGACGGAGGCTACGGCCGCAACGACAAGGAAACACACACAAACAAACATTATAACGAACAAAAACCACAGCGCAAGAAGAAAACACAATCAAACATAAGCGAGCAACATTTGTTCTCCTTAAATATAAAGTAGCTGTCAAACATTAAAGGGGCTGTATCTGATTTTTACTGTTTTGAAACGTGAAAAACAGAACTAGTCGACGCTGAAGTCTTTTCGTCAGTGAAATGAATCGCGCTCACCAGCGTCGAAAATATTCACCTCCATGAGTTTAGAACATAGAACTATAATAAAACCTGGAAGATGAATCCAAAATGGCCGCCCTGTTCCTCCCTGTGGCCTGAGCTCATTGGCGCATGACCCCAAAAAAATTTCTTACTTCCGCATTTACTTCCTGATACGGAGGCGGCCATCTTTGTTTTACTTCTTGATATGGAGGCGGCCATCTTTGTTTTACTTCCTGATACGGAGGCGGCCATCTTTGTTTTACTTCCTGATACGGAGGCGGCCATCTTTGCTTTACTTCCTGATATGGAGGCGGCCATCTTTGTTTTACTTCCTGATACGGAGGCTGCCATCTTTGTTTTACTTCCTGATACGGAGGCTGACATCTTTGTTTTACTTCCTGATACGGAGGCTGACATCTTTGCTTTACTTCCTGATACGGAGGCGGCCATCTTTGCTTTAGGGCGCCACATGACGACAATCCCCCACTTCATATAAAAACGGTAATTTCGGTGATTTTTGAAACGGTAGAAAAGAACAGTACTGTCTGCAATTATAATGTGCAATTATAGAAAAAGGCTGCAGTACCTCGCACGACCACTAATCAATCTGGGACACAGACAGAGGGGGCGTACCTTATCCAGTTCTTTTAATACATTCATGGTTTAGAAGCGCTTTTAGCATGCTAACAGCGCACTTCCTGCTTCTCGTTGAATAAAAGTAAACGTGCAAACGACACGCTTTTTTTTCTAACTGTGACTTTTTTGGTGAAATAGAAACGTGTTATGGTATATTAAACAGTTTTACTTCAGTCAAGAGGAAGTTTGTAGAGAAAAGTTTAAAATGACAGGAAGCAGTGCTGCGTTCTAAAATGGAATCCCTCTGTGATGTCATCAAAAAGCGACGCGCCTTCATAAAGTGCAATCGTAAATGAGATGATTTAAACGCAACTGACACATCGTTCTGACAGTTTAAACCATCATTCAACAAAATAAAGTGTTATACAGGGTTTCTAGATGGATAAGATTTACAAATAAAGTGTATTATTAAAGAAAATCACAAATTGTTTAATCTTTTTGACATTCCCTTTAAGGCGAGACACTACAGGCGAAACTCATTTAAATTTTTTTTTTTTTTTGGTCAGTTTGCCCTCCCAACTTATCGACTTTCATGTGGACACAACAACAAACGTGTCCAATCTGCTCCTAAAGATGTTTTATTCTTCCATTGAATCCACTTCATCCATAGATTTCTCTGGGACATTGTAACTTCCATTTATTAAAGTTTTAAGTTAAAAAAAATGAGGCGAAATTTGAATTTTTAGGACTATTTTCAGTCAGATCTAGTTTACTTAAAAACTAAATACGAAACCCAAATCCTCTCTGTACATTTTTATAACTAATAACAAAATGAACCAAGAAATTTAAACCTGATTCTGTCAATTTTTCAGATTTAAATGTCCCAAATATGTGGATTTTTGGTCATTTTTCCACATAAAATGTCTTATTTCTACATGAAAACATGACATGATGAAAAACATGTAATACATTTTTTTCTTACATTTATGTGACTAAACTACAGCAGAGGTTTAACATTGATATCTTAAATTTTTTCCATTTCACCTGCAGCGTCTCGACTTAATAACGCCCCTGTTTTTCGTGTGTTTTTCGTGTGTTTTTTTAGTCCACAGAATGATTAGAAAACTATGACTACGAGGATCTTTAAACATGAGCGAGTGACAGTGTCCCACCCGAGCTCCGGCCCGCCGTTCATCAGGTCGAACACTTGCGCTGGGTTCAGGAGCTGCTTGAACTTCCGGAGGAACTTGACCCCCTGGTTGTCTCCGCTCTTGGAGTTGACGAGGACGAGGAGCGGGCTGGAGCAGGAGGCCGACGCCGCGTTCCAAAAACCTGAAAATACAATACAATACATAAAATACAAAAAAAACTGTGCTTTCAGGTGGGATTTTTACATTGCCCACACCTGTTACTTGATTCTGAAAGCGTGCCAATCGTTATGTCGGGCCAATTTTTGGAGTTTTGTTTGAAATTATGTCAAATTAGCTTTTTTTCTCCGTTTTTTTTGGGTTGTTCCAAAACACACAAAGGAAATAAACGCAAGAAAAAAAGCAGAAAATGTGAAATTTCAACACTTTTTGGGGAGAAATGCTTCATTTTTCGGTAAAAATTCAGGGGTGCCAACACTTTCAGCCGTGACTGTAAATGACCAGACCGGCGTTTCTCAAACTGTGGTGCGCAAACTTCTTCTTCTGGTACGTGGACACCTTCAATTGTAAAGTTTATCTCATTTAGAAAACATTTTATTCACATTTTTTGCTCTTCCTTTAGTACATTTCTAGTTAAAACTACAGTGACCACGGTGTATTCCTACTTAAGACATGGTTTATCCTTAATTTAGACCTGAAATACTCCTGTAAATGTTTTTGTTTTACACATGTGTATTTCCTTTGTGTGTACTGGAACAATAAAAAAAAAATAAATAAATAAAAAATAAAAATAATAATAATAATATATTTTTAAATGATATAAATTTCAAATAATTTCACACAAAACTCTAAAAATGGTCTGGACAAAATTATTGGCGCTCTTTGAAAATTGTGCATAAATAATTTGGTTTAAGCTTGTGACGTTTAAACCCACCTGGGGCAAGTAACAGGCGTGGGCAATATAAAAATCACACCTGAAAGAGCGTCTTTTTGGGGAGAAATAGTACATTTTAAAGGAAAAACATCAGAGGTGCAACACTTTCAGCCGTGACTGTAAATGACCAGACCGGCGTTTCTTAAACTGTGGTGCGCAAACTTCTTATTCTGGTACGTGGACATCTTCAATTGTAAAGTTTATCTCATTTAGAAAACATTTTATTCACATTTTTTGCTCTTCCTTTAGTACATTTCTAGTTAAAACTACAGTGACCACGGTGTATTCCTACTTAAGGCATGGTTTATCCTTAATTTAGACCTGAAATACTCCTGTAAATGTTTTTGTTTTCTTTTTATGTTCATGTTTATTCTTTTGCGTACACTGGAACAATAAAATAAAATGAAAAATGCTAAATATGTGAAATAATTTAACACAAAACTCTAAAAATGGTCTGGACAAAATTATTGGCGCTCTTTGAAAATTGTGCATAAATAATTTGGTTTAAGCTTGTGACGTTTAAACCCACCTGGGGCAAGTAACAGGTGTGGGCAATATAAAAATCACACCTGAAAGCGGGTCTTTTTGGGGAGAAATAGTACATTTTATAGGAAAAACACTTTCAGCCAGGACTGTATAATATTTTAGCAGCGAGACTTTTCCCTCGCCATTTTAACTTGGGTTCTCATCAAACAGGAAGTGTGGATATGAGGCAAAAGTGGGCGGGGCAGAAAAACAGTTTGATTTGTTTTATTTAGACATTCTGCCAGGGCAAAGTAAAATAAAAATAATGTAAACCAAGTCTGAAAAGGAATAAGAGTCAGTTAGACCCGCAAGCAGCAACGAGGGGCCCTGGAACCCCTGAAGTGGCGCCGGTTCGAGGTCCCACGTGAGCGCCCGGACTCACCGTCGGAGTCGATGCTGTTCAGGGCCGTGGGGGGGATGATGGACACTCGACACTGACCCAGAGGACACACCTTCCCCAGCTGCTCCTTACAGCTGTTATGGACCTGCAGCGGCACAAACACAACACGGGATAAAGATTCAACTGACGGAACTAAACGCAGAGGCTAGAATATTACACGGCGCAGATTTAAAGCTGGTTTACCTGACTTTTTTGGGCGTAAATGTTTATGTTTTGTGTTTTTCATCAAAGAGTATCTTGTAAAAGCAGCACTTTCTCGCAAAAATGAGACCTCTGCGTGCTTTCTGCATCTAATAATAATGTATTTTGTCTCGAAGTAAGAGTGAAAAGCAGCGCTGTGATTGGCTGCACTTGGGTGGTCCTCCCCAGTTTCGCTTTGTCTGATTTGTTTTTTCTTTTTAAGCTGTGCACAGGACCAAAAGTGAATGTCTGTGAATTTAACAAAGTGCTAACGGGTTTGTGAGCTCGAGGGACGAGTTAGACAAATTTTAAAACTACTTCTGGTTCTAGAACTCCAGCTTTAAAAGAAAAATAGCATGCATTTTTTGTACTTTTTTTAGCCGTTAAACATAAACATGAGTACCAAAAATTTCTTGTGTTTTAGAACTAAAAAACAAAATGAACATCTGTATCGCTGCTGTTTCTCGTGAAGAGTTTAGACGCCATCTGCTGGCTGCATGGCGCTTACACAAGATAAACAACTTAATATAATAATAGCCTCCGTCACATTTCTTACAAAAGCAACATGTCCAGAAACACTAACAACTTCTAATTACGCTGAAACTAGACAAGTGGACATTGCAACTAATCGATTATTAAGATAGTTGTCAAATAACTAACTAACTTTAGTAATTTAATAATCGTTACCTGGATTATACACAGACTTCAAAGCATGCCATGTGCTCAGAAAAGAGGTCTTATCACTTAGACACATCAGGAATGTAATCAAAACGATAAAGAAAATGTGACCATTTTGTGTTTTTGATCAAATGACAGATTTTCAGAGAGCAACACGTGACAAATACTTTGAAAACTGCCTAAAACAACCGACCCAAGATCCATAAAAATAAGAAGACTTGCTTATTAGTAGAAGCAGAGTTAGCAAAAACCAATTTTGTCTGTAAATACTGTACACTAAGCCAGTGGTTCCCAAAGTGATTGAATTGAATGATTTCCAGATCTAATTTGAATAAATGACACTGTATTTGCTCTATTTTTCAAATTCAAAACAGTATCTTTTAGTCAAATATGGTCAAATAAGACAGTAAACAATTAAAATAACCAATTTTAAACCTGATTTAACAAGCTTTGACATTTAAAGTTATTTCTAATTTCGCTTTGGGGGTCCCGAGTCGACTGCATGGCTATTTTGGGGGTCCCGGCCAGAAAAGTTTGGGAACCCCTGCACTAAGCGACGTCATCTTAGTCCCATCTGGATCAAATTGAATAAAAATCTTATATTCACAGGCACTTGACGATCTAAACAACTAATTAATTAACTGAAATAATAATTGATAGACTAATGGATTACCAAAATAATCGTTAGTATTACTGGAAATAAATACTAAATGATTCCTCAAAGTATGCGTTTATTTCTGTAAGTTTAACACCGATACTGATCTCGTGACTCGTTTGTGCGACTCTTAATGCGACCCCCTCGTCCGTCTGTTGCCATGGACACCGCCGAGCTCCGTCTTTATCGCCCGGCGCACATTTCAGGCGTCAGACGTGTCCCGAGGCGGCGGCACTTACGATGGCCTTGCACCAGAGGCAGCGCCAGTCCTGCAGGCGCCGCACGCTGCCACAGTTCCGGTCGCACACCACGCATTTGGCGCTGACCGGCAGGTTTCCCTCCAGCCACTGGTGAGGCATCGACACCTGGACACGAGAGACACAAGAGACAAGAGGACAGAGGAAAAAGAGGACAGGAAAGAGGACAAGAAACAAGACACGGGACAGAGGACAAGAAACGGGACAGAGGACAAGAAACAAGACACGGGACAGAGGAAAGAGGATAAGAAACAAGACGGAGGACAGAGGACAAGAAACAAGACGGAGGACAGAGGAAAGAGGACACAAGAAACAAGACACAGGACAGAGGAAAGAGGACAGAGGAAAAAGGACAGAGGAAAGAGGACACAAGACACAGGACAGAGGAAAGAGGACAAGAAACAAGACACAGGACAGAGGAAAAAGGACACAAGAAACAAGACAAAGGACAGAGGAAAGAGGACAGGAAACAAGACACAGGACAGAGGAAAGAGGACACAAGAAACAAGACACAGGACAGAGGAAAGAGGACAGGAAACAAGACACAGGACAGAGGAAAGAGGACACAAGAAACAAGACACAGGACAGAGGAAAGAGGACACAAGAAACAAGACACAGGACAGAGGAAAGAGGACACAAGAAACAAGACACAAGACAGAGGAAAGAGGACACAAGAAACAAGACACAGGACAGAGGAAAGAGGACAGGAAACAAGACACAGGACAGAGGAAAGAGGACAGGAAACAAGACACAAGACAGAGGAAAGAGGACAGGAAACAAGACACAGGACAGAGGAAAGAGGACACAAGAAACAAGACACAAGACAGAGGAAAGAGGACACAAGAAACAAGACACAGGACAGAGGAAAGAGGACACAAGAAACAAGACACAGGACAGAGGAAAGAGGACACAAGAAACAAGACACAGGACAGAGGAAAGAGGACAGGAAACAAGACACAGGACAGAGGAAAGAGGACACAAGAAACAAGACACAGGACAGAGGAAAGAGGACACAAGAAACAAGACAAAAGACAGAGGAAAGAGGACACAAGAAACAAGACAGGAAACAAGACACAGGACAGAGGAAAGAGGACAGGAAACAAGACACAGGACAGAGGAAAGAGGACACAAGAAACAAGACACAAGACAGAGGAAAGAGGACACAAGAAACAAGACACAAGACAGAGGAAAGAGGACACAAGAAACAAGACACAGGACAGAGGAAAGAGGACAGGAAACAAGACACAGGACAGAGGACAGGAAACAAGACACAGGACAGAGGAAAGAGGACAAGAAACAAGACAGAGGACAGAGGAAAAAGGACACAAGAAACAAGACAGGAAACAAGACACAGGACAGAGGAAAGAGGACAGGAAACAAGACACAGGACAGAGGAAAGAGGACACAAGAAACAAGACACAAGACAGAGGAAAGAGGACACAAGAAACAAGACACAGGACAGAGGAAAGAGGACACAAGAAACAAGACACAGGACAGAGGAAAGAGGACAGGAAACAAGACACAGGACAGAGGAAAGAGGACACAAGAAACAAGACACAGGACAGAGGAAAGAGGACACAAGAAACAAGACACAGGACAGAGGAAAGAGGACAGGAAACAAGACACAGGACAGAGGAAAGAGGACAGGAAACAAGACACAGGACAGAGGAAAGAGGACAAGAAACAAGACAGAGGACAGAGGAAAGAGGACACAAGAAACAAGACACAGGACAGAGGAAAGAGGACACAAGAAACAAGACACAGGACAGAGGAAAGAGGACACAAGAAACAAGACACAGGACAGAGGAAAGAGGACAGGAAACAAGACACAGGACAGAGGAAAGAGGACACAAGAAACAAGACACAGGACAGAGGAAAGAGGACACAAGAAACAAGACACAGGACAGAGGAAAGAGGACACAAGAAACAAGACACAGGACAGAGGAAAGAGGACAGGAAACAAGACACAGGACAGAGGAAAGAGGACACAAGAAACAAGACACAAGACAGAGGAAAGAGGACACAAGAAACAAGACACAGGACAGAGGAAAGAGGACAGGAAACAAGACACAGGACAGAGGAAAGAGGACAAGAAACAAGACAGAGGACAGAGGAAAGAGGACACAAGAAACAAGACACAGGACAGAGGAAAGAGGACACAGGAAACAAGACACAGGACAGAGGAAAGAGGACAGGAAAGAGGACACAAGACAGAGGACACAAGAAACAAGACACAGGAAAGAGGACACAAGAAACAAGACAGAGGACAGAGGAAAGAGGACAGGAAACAAGACAGAGGACACAAGACAGAGGAAAAAGCACAGGAAACAAGAAACAAGACAGAGGACAGAGGACAGAGGAAAGAGGACAGAGTACAAGAAAGAGGACAGAGTACAAGAAAGAGGACAGAGGACAAGAAAGAGGACAGAGGAAAGGACAAGACAGATGAAAAAGGACAGGAAACAAGACAGAGGAAAGAGGACAGAGGATGGGAAAGAGGACAAGAGGACAGGGGACATGGGAGAGGTTTAGCTTTGACAATATTTAAGTTCCAAAATGAAAAGCTAAATTCTAAGACATTGTACACATTTTTGAGCACAAAAATGACAAAAAGTCTAATAAAAGTGACTAAAAGCGTAAAAAAAACAGACTAAAAGCAACAGAAGTGCAACAAAAAACGGTAAAAGTGACAAAAATACTATAAAAAGTGACAAAAGCGCAACTAAAAATGTGAATAAAAGTGACTAAAAACATCAACAAACAGGCAAAATGTTTAGTAAAATAATGTTCTCTACATTTTAGTGAAATGTGCCGTCAAACATGTCAGAAGCACTTAAATGTTGGTCTAAAACAAAATAACTGCTTTTCACGTTATTTTAAGACGGTAAAAATCAGATCCAGTAGTCGTCTATAATAAATCATATTTCTGAAGTCGTTTATTCGGTCGTCAACAGCTCAAATCTTATCAAACGACAGAAACAAAACGACAAAGTGCACAGAAAAGGCACAAACGAAGCCCCAAAAATACAGTTTTTCCATTGAGTTACTGAACGATAAAACTTAGTCTGACCCGTGCACGACCGAATGTCTATTTCAGCTTCATCAATTATGGATATTTCTCGTAAAACTGCGCGAGAGTGACGCAACGGCGGACTCAAACCTGAAAACTGTCACACGGCTCTCAGTTCTCGTCTCTCGGTGATCGTAACGAGCCAAAATAAACCTGTTTTTCTCTCTTTTTCCGGTTTTGAATGACAGAGCGAGCTTGAAATCCAGTAATCTGACCCTTCTACGTTGGATTGCGTTGGTGTTTTATCGTCGTATCTTGGCATTTTTAGTGAGAATCGTGGGTAAATGTCGAGCGGCCTCACCCCGTCCTCGTCCTCGATGATGTCGTTTCCGATGGAGGCCAGCGTGGTCCATTTGCAGTTGTTTGTGGAGCGAACGGCGCAGCGTTTGTGCGCCTTGAACTTACACACTGGGAAAACAAAACACAAACAGGGTCTTATTGTCCAGCTTTATGGTTTGTATCTCTGTAAATAAATAAAAAAGTTAGAATGAATTGAATTAAACAAAATATCCAGTTTTCTTCTGTATAAAGATAGCAAAGATTTGTTAAAACGTGGTCTGAAACGAGCGAAAAAACTGGACAAAAAGCGTCAAATACGAGAAAAAAAAAAACAAGTGACAAAAACAAAACTAAAAGCAACAAAAGTGCAACTAAATCTGACAAAACGTGGCAAAGTGACAACTAAAAGTGACACAAAAGCAACTAAATGTGACAAAAACACTAGTAAATGTGACAAAAATACTACTAAAACTGACAAAAATACTACTAAAAGTGACAAAAGCACAACTAAAAGTATCAAAGCCTGACTAAAAACAACAAAAGTACATTTAACAATTACAAAAATTATACTAAAAGTGACATCACTGTCAATAAAAGCGTCAAAAACAAGTCTAAAACAACTAAAAGCAACAAAAATGCCACAAAAACGCAACAGAAATGAGTCTTAAGGCGACAAAAATGAGATTAAGTGACAAAACTGTGACTAAAACCAACAAAAACACTGCTAACTGACAAAAACAGAACAAAAAGTGACAAAAAGCGACAAAAATATGCCTAACAGCCGCAAATACAAGAATAAAAGTGTCAAAAACCCGACCAAAAGCAACAAAAGGGCAACTAAATCTGACAAAACGTGGCTATAAGTGACAACTAAAAGTGACACAAAAGCAACTAAATGTGACAAAAACACAACTAAAAGTATCAAAGCCTGACTAAAAGCAACAAAAGCACAACTAACAATGACAAAATTATACTAAAAGTGACATTACTGTCAATAAAAGCTTCAAAAACAGGTCTAAAACAACTAAAAGCAACAAAAATGTCACAAAAACGCAACAGAAATTAGTCTTAAGGCGACAAAAATGAGATTAAGTGACAAAACTGTGACTAAAACCAAGAAAAACACTGCTATCTGACAAAAACGGAACTAAATGTGACCAAAAGCGACAAAAATATGCCTAACAGCCGCAAATACATAAAAAAAAGTGTTAAAAACCCGACTAGAAGCAACAAAAGCGCAACTAAAAGCAACACAAATGCGACCAAGTGACAAAAACAATACAATACGGAACAAAAACGCGCATGACTAAAACTGCCTAAAAGCTAAAAAAGCGCAACTAATAGCGACAAAAATGCAACTGAAAGCAATAAAACGCATCGAAATCATTTTAAAAGTGAAAATTACGAGTCTAGCGACAAAAACACAAATAAAAGCAGAAAAAATCCAGCTAAAAGAGCAACTAAAAGTGACAAAAACACTAAAAATTGCGACTAAAAGCATCAAAAGGGTTCCAAAACACCCGATTGTTGTATCAGTTTGTCCGTTTTATTTCAGTCTTTCGTCATTTCTCCTGGTTGTGTTTAAACTGTGAACTTTAAACAGAATCCCATTATTAAAATCACAAAACGGGTCAGAAAAATCACAAAGTTTAACATTCATGAAGCATAAATCTGAAGTTTTCTTTCCAAAACAGTGCTTTAAACCAGTTTCTCATCGTAAACTTTGAACGTTTTGGACATTATCGAAGTGAAACACGGTCCTGTTCAGAGTCTTTTTGCGTAAACGTGAGTCATGCTTCAGTTCAAGGACGTCTGAGGGTTTATTTGCCGGCGTTGCGTAACTTTCTGAAGTCCGACTGTGTCACAGACTTCTTCAGAACGATGAACCGCCCGAGATAAAGAGCCGTAAACCTGCTCCAATCTAATCTGATCTTTGCTCCCGAGCGTTTGAACGACCAGAGCTGATTCTGCTGCGTCAAAAGAGCACGAGTGACCTTTATTTCACGCTCGAATAAATAACACGAGTACGAGACCAAGGTGGACTTTTATTGTCTTGAAAAGTGGGCGGTTTTTGGGATGTTTTTGACTTAAAGTTTGATTGCGCAACACTAGGGCTGAAGAAGTGAAGGCCAGACGCTCCAGGATAACAGGAAAAATCTTAAATTTAAAGATATCAATGTTAAACTTCTGCTGTAGTTTAGTCACATAAATGTAAGAAAAAATGTATTACAAGTTTTTCATCGTGTCATGTTTTCATGTAGAAATAGAAATAGCGTTAGGAGAGTGACTGATTATGACAAAAACACGACTAAAATCAACAAAAACATGATTAAAAGCAAAAACGTGACTAATAGTGACAAAAATCAAGTCATCGTGTCATGTTTTCATGTAGAAATAAGGCATTTTATGTGAAAAAATGACCAAAAATCCACATATTTGGGACATTTAAATCTGAAAAATGGACAGAACCAGGTTTAAATGTCTTGGTTCATTTTGTAACATATTAGTTATAAAAATGTACTGGGAGGATTTTGGATTTATTACTTCGTTTTTGAGTAAACTAGAAAATTGTCCTAAAAATTCAAATTTCGACTCATTTTTTTGACTTAAAACTTCAATAAATCAGTTTTAGAATTAGATATTAAAAATCCTTGTGTGTTTGGTCTAATGTGTTGAGTCCAGATTGTACAGTTTGGTGTAGGATCTACTTTAAGGCTGATCTTTATGTCTCGAGGGACAAAAATGCATTTGAAGAAAACGTCCTTTGGAGTTACAACGTCCCAGAGAAATCTATGGATGAAGTGGATTCAATGGAAGAATAAAACATCTTCAGGAGCAGATTGGACACGATTGTTGTTTCCACATGAAAGTCGACGTGAGAGAGAAAACTGACCTGTAAATGCCTGTAGTGTGTCGCCTTAATCGAATAATCGTTCTCTTGGTTATACACAGACTTCAAAGCATGCCATGTGCTCAGAAAAAAGGTTCTATCACTCAAACAGAAGCAATTACATCAAAATGACAAAGAAAACGTGATTATTGTGTGTTCTTGATTGAATAGAGAGCAACAAGCGACAAAGCCTTTGAAAAACAGCCTAAAACAACCCAAATTCCATAAAAATAAGAGAGAAACTAGTTCAAACGTCTGCATTTCTGTCATCACTGCATTTACTGACATGACACAGAATTGAAAAAAGGCAAAAAATGTGCTCTTTTCATGCTGTGAAAGTGCTGCTCAGAAGCCCAAAAACCTCAAAATATACAAGCGATTTTCCACAAACGAAGCCCGAAGTCGCTATAAAGACAAAAAACAGTTTTGTTTTAAAATATACCACATCAGAACGTCGTCTTGGTCTCATCAAAGGACTTAAAACAGTGGAACATTCTCAGACAAATGACATACAAAGTCTGAGAGTACGTCTGAAAATCCCGGAAGTTCAGCGGGAAGTGTGTTTGACGCTCGGAGGGAGGAAACAGCGTGAATGGAATGCTACTCCAGGGGTGTTTTTGACGACGGAACATTGTTAGAATAGGATTTGAAGTTCAAAAATGTCGCTGTAGAAGAACGTGTGTCACTCGAGCAGGTTTAAAGGCGAATAACGACGTGAAAATGCCTCGGTTTTTGGTCCCACCTTCGCAGGAGAGTCCGTGCGACGTGACCCCGGGCAGCGCCTCCCGGCACACGTTACAGAAGGTGGGCCGGGCGTGGGAGCAGGCGTACCAGTTGTGCATCCCGCTGAAGTGCTCCATGTTGAACTGACTCGCCTGAAACAAGAAGAGGAAGAAGTAGAAGTGTTAGACGAACGGACAGAACGGACAGAAGAAAGAACAGTTGAAGCTGAAAAATGGACAGAACCAGGTTTGAATTTATTGGTTCATTTGTAACATGTTAGTTATAAAAATGTACAGAGGGGATTTTGGATTTCTGTTTTAGTTTTTGAGTAAATTAGATCTGACTGAAAACTGGCCTAAAAATTCAAATTTCACCTCATTTTTTTGACTAAAAACGTTATAAACAAATCCTTGTGTCCGTTCTGTCAGAAAAATGCATTTGGAGAGAATGTCCTTTGGAGTTTGTTGCTTACAGTCACATTTTTGTTGCTTGTAGTCTAATTTTTGTTGCTCTAAGTCACGTTTTTGTTGTTTTTATTCAGGTTTTGGTCACTTTTATGGTCATGTTTTTGACACTAAGTCACTTTTTTGTCGTTTTTAGTTGCATTTTTGTCACCTTAAGTTACGTTATTATTGCTTTTAGTCACATTTTGATTGTTTTACTCAGGTATTGGTCACTTTTAGTCATGTTTTTGTCAGTTTTAGTCACGTTTTTGTCACCTTTAATCAAATCCTTGTGTTCGTTGTGTCTAAATCTTGTTGAGTCCAGATTGTACAGTTTATTGTAGGATCTACTTTAAGACTCATCTTTATGTCTTGAGGGAGAAAATTGCATTTGGAGAAAATTGCTTTTAGTCATGTTTTTGTTACTATTAGTCACTTTTTTGTCATTTTTAGTCCCATTTTTGTCACTTTAAGTCACGTTTTTGTCGTTTTTGTCAAATCCTTCTGTCTGTTGTGTCTAAATCTTGTTGAGTCCAGATTGTACAGTTTGGTGTAGGATCTACTTTAAGGCTGATCTTTATGTCTCGAGGGACAAAAATGCATTTGAAGAAAATTACCTTTGGAGTTAGTCGCTTTTAGTTGTGTTGTTTGTCACTTTCAGTCACGTTTTTGATGCTTTTAGTTTGTTTCTCATGCTTTAAGTCTCATTTATGTTGCTTTTAGTCACGTTTTTGTCGTTTTCAGTTGTTCAGTTCAGGTGTTTTTATCACTTTTAGTCAAATTGTTGTGTCCGTTGTGTCAGAATCTTGTTGAGTCCAGATTGTACAGTTTGGTGTAGGATCTACTTTAAGGCTGATCTTTATGTCTCGAGGGACAAAAATGCATTTGGAGAAAACAATGTCAGAGAAATCTATGGATGAAGTGGATTCAATGTAAGAATAAAACATCTTTAGGAGCAGATTAGACACGTTTGTTGTTTCCACATGAAAGACGACATGTGAGAGAGAAAACTGACCAAAAAATAAAATTAGCTTATCTAACTTTCTTATGATAACCGGCTAATATTGCGATTATAATTTCTTTGGTGAAATGTTAAGAGCGGAGGGAGACGAACCTCGTACGTTTCCCACTTCTGCACAGACTTGAGCGCGCTGATCCAGTCCTCCATCTCTTTCCTGCTCTCGGCGCACAGCATCAGTTTACGGAACGGAGTGATCACCTGCACAACACAACAAACGGGGAATTTAACAATCGGAGTTCACTTGAAGAACTGGAGAGAGCTGAGGGAACAAAATCTACAGAATAAACATTGAAGAACTCATTAAAAACGTCCTTAAAGGTGCTGTGCCTGATTCTTACTGTTTTGAAACATGAAAAACATTGTTGATGTATTGTAAAAGCATCTATTCTGGTGAAAATGAGACCACAACGCTATTTCTTCAGCTGTTTAAAGAGGGTTTTATTCTACGAGAAGCAGGAAGTGTGGTGTTAGCATGCTAATGTTAGCTCAGAGACTGTTAAAGAGCTTCTAAACTCATGGAGGGGAATATTTATGACGATGGGACTGCGTTACGAGAGTGAGAGATACATGTGACTACAGGCGACAGAAACGAGAGTAGAAGTGACAAAAATGTGATTAAAAACGACAAACACGCTAAAAAAAGGGCAAAAACGTGACTAACAGCGACAAAAACGGGACTAAAAGTGACAAAAACGTGATTAAAAGTGACAAAAATGCAACTAAGAGCGACTAAAACGTGACTACAGGCGACAGAAATGCGTCTAAAAGTGACAAAAATGTGATTCAGTGCACCAAAAACGTGACTAAAAGTGACAAAAACGTGATTAAAAGCAACGAAAACATGACAGAAAGCGACAAAAATGCAACTAAAAGGGACAAAGACACGCCTAAGTGACTCTAACGTGACTGCAAGTGACAGAAATGCAAATAGAAGTGACAAAAACGTGATTAAAAGCGACAAAAACGCGACTAACAATGACAAAAATGCAGCTAAAAGTGACAAAACACGACTACAGGGGACAGAAGCGCGACTAAAAGCGACAAAAACGTTATTAAAGCGACAAAAATTGGCAAAAACGTGACTAAAAGCAACAAAAACGTGATTAAAAGCCACAAAACATGACTAAAAGCGACAAAAAAATACAACTAAGTGTGACAAAAATGCAACTAAAAGTGACAAAAACGCGATTAAAAGCGACAAAAACGCAACTAAAAGCAACAAAAACGCGACTACAGGCGACAGAAACATGACTAAAAGTGACAAAAATGTGATTCAGTGCGGCAAAAACGTGACTAAAAGCGACAAAAACGTGATTAAAAGCCACAAAACATAAAAGCGACAAACAAGCGACAAAAAGTGGCAAAAACGTGACTAAAAGCAACAAAAAAGTGCAACTAAAAGTGACAAAAATGCAACTAAAAGCGACAAAAACGCGATTAAAAGCGACAAAAACGTGACTAACAACAAAAAGACGACTAAGAGCGACTAAAACGTGATTTCAGGTGACAGAAATGTGTCTAAAAGCGACAAAAATGTGATTCATTACGCCAAAAACGTGACTAAAAGCAACAAAAACGTGATTAAAAGCGACAAACATACGACAAAAAGTGGCAAAAACGTGACTAAAAGTGACAAAAACGCGACAAAGCGACAAAAATGCAACTAAAAGGGACAAAAACACGACTAAGTGACTAAAGCACGACTGCAATCGACAGAAATGCAAATAGAAGTGACAAAAACGTGATTAAAAGTGACAAAAATTTGACTAACAACGACTAAAATGCGACTAAAAGCAACAAAAACGCGACTAAAAGTGAGAAAGGCGCGTTTAAACCCGACAAAAACAACAGAACGTGACAAAAACATCGTAAACGCGCTGGTCAGAACAATGGCAATTAGATATTTTTCCTAAATTGTGATAAAATCTAAATCATGATCTGGACCCAAGAAAATCGTGATATATATTAAGTCATATCTTAACAATGGCTCTTCTTGTAAACATTTAAATACTGAATCGTTTCCCTCTGTGCTGAGGTTAGAGGTGTGTTGGTGGATGTTGCAGAATCAGTCTGACGTCAGCGTTATTGTCTTCGTGGCGTTTCAGATTCTGCGGCTGCACATGAGTCTAATCTAATCTGATCACAGTTACACACAAGAAAAACAAGGAAGTCTGACGTGCAGCTCAGAACGTGGTGTAGTCAATGTCTTTTGTCTTTTGCCAAATGAAGTTCCTGTAAAGGTTCCAGATCAGTTCAGCCTGAGCTGCTTTAATGAATCTAAGTTATGTCTTTATCTAAACTGTCGTCTTATTTGAGCTCTGAGCTTGTCACAGCAATTAATATTAATCAAGTTTATGTATAAAGCACATTTACAAACAGCCGTCCCACCAAACACGTTAAAGGGGAATGATCTGGTACAAACATGTTAAAGGGGAATGATCTGGTACAAACATGTTAAAGGGGAATGATCTGGTGCAAACACGTTAAAGGGGAATGATCTGGTGCAAACACGTTAAAGGGGAATGATCTGGTGCAAACACGTTAAAGGGGAATGATCTGGTACAAACACGTTAAAGGGGAATGATCTGGTACAAACACGTTAAAGGGGAATGATCTGGTGCAAACACGTTAAAGGGGAATGATCTGGTGCAAACACGTTAAAGGGGAATGATCTGGTACAAACACGTTAAAGGGGAATGATCTGGTGCAAACACGTTAAAGGGGAATGATCTGGTGCAAACACGTTAAAGGGGAATGATCTGGTACAAACACGTTAAAGGGGAATGATCTGGTACAAACACGTTAAAGGGGAATGATCTGGTACAAACACGTTAAAGGAGAATGATCTGGTGCAAACACGTTAAAGGGGAATGATCTGGTACAAACACGTTAAAGGGGAATGATCTGGTACAAACACGTTAAAGGGGAATGATCTGGTACAAACACGTTAAAGGGGAATGATCTGGTACAAACACGTTAAAGGGGAATGATCTGGTACAAACACGTTAAAGGGGAATGATCTGGTACAAACACGTTAAAGGGGAATGATCTGGTACCGTGAAGCTGTTGTTGATGTTCTTGGTGCTGGTTTCGGCGACGCTGGCGTCGGACAGATCCACCTCGTCGAAAATCAGAGACTGAAACGGTAATAACAACAGTGATAACAGCAGTAATAACAGCAGTAATTACAACAGTAATTACAACAGTAATTACACGATAACGAGTGAAACTCTGGTGTGGAGTAAGTTACACAGATATAAATACTGTTTACTCCAAAGACAAAAAAGAGAGGCTGATTATCTTCTTGTTTTGGTTTTCTGTGTTTCTTTGTGGAGCAGCAAACATTGAGTAAATATCATTGACTAAAGAATTATGAAAAAGCTCTCAATAAAATGAAAAGAACAAAAAATTGCAGAAGAATTTTTTAAACAAGGATAATTATTTGAACTGATTATTTTATATAAATAATTTAACTTAAAAATTTAACACATTTTCACAAAATCACCTTCTTTGAACAACGTTTTTTGTCCCATTTTTACTTTTTACAGCTCTTTTTGCAGCATTTTAAGAAATTATTATTGACCTACTGAGGTGTAATTGACCAGAGTTTAACCCTTTTTTGTTCAAGCCAAAAGAAATGACCAAAAGGGAGAGAAAAACAAACAAAATAAACTTAACAAAATAATGTATTTTTCTTTTTGTTACAATCTTCTATTTTTACTTTTTCTTATTTTCCTTTCACTTTTTTGGTTTCTATGGTAACAGCTGTGGAACGACCTCTAACTGTGCCATATTGGTGCTCATGTTCAACCAGGAAGTGACGTTATAAAATAGTCTTATACACTGGGGACACACAGGACAAACGCTCAGTAAAATCTTCAGTGTTCAACATGTTCAGTACGTTTCAGTGAATTGTACTTTCAAACGCGCTCGTACCTTGCAGTCTTTGGCGTAGTACAGCGTCCGTCCTCGCAGCTTGAAGTATCTCCTCTTCCATCGCTGGAAGGACGAGGTCTGTTTGAGCAGGATTCCCTCTTTCACGCTTTTCTGTGGAAACAAAAAACACAAGCGCCGTGAATCTCCGAGCGCAAACGTACGGATTTATAGTCGTCAAAGTGAGCGCTTGTTGTTCCCTTTAAAACGTGACGTCGTGAAGAACGGAGGCGACGGGAGGCAAAGTGAAGTCGATTTATGTACATTTTTTAACGGTTATCTCACATTAGAGCTAAGTCCTATTGGTTTTAACGGTACATTTGAATTTCCAGGGAAGAAATGTGGAGTTAGTTTGGTTTTCTATAACAAATGATGGAAAAAAGTGGCAAAAGTGAAGCGAGAAACTGGGATTAACCTCAGAATATCACAAAATATAGATGATTTTGTCAAAGTAAAAGCCTCAGACACATGTGAGTGACATCAGAGCTGCTTTAAACACATTTATTATTGTATTTTACATCATGTTTGAGGAAATTATCATCAACTCTTTGCATTTTTTATGAAGAACAATCCAGATTTATGGGTTTTACTGGAAAAATACTCACAGAAATGTAGAGCCCACAATCATTTTTCATTTTATCTAGAGATATATTAGATACTGTTCCAGAAATTAGATTTTTTTGAAGCTAAAATACAATTCTAAGGCTGTTTTGTCCATGGTTTGTTACAGAAAAGCAAACTAACTGACCTTTCTACTCTGGAAATTCAAATGTGTTGCTTTTTTGTCGCTTCTAGTCACGCTTTTGTTGCTTTTAGTTGTGTTTTTGTGGTTTTAGTTGCATTTTTGTCACTTTTACAAATGTTTATTGTCACTTTTTGTTAAATTGTGTCATTTCTACTCTGGAAATTCAAATGTGTCGCTTTTTTCCAACACAAACACTTCAAACCAGAAGAACCATTTACAGTCAAGCAGTAAATTTTTTCCCCGCAGTTTAGGGGAAAAAGCAACACATTTGAATTTCCATATTTTTCTTTGTCAAATAAAAACAAAAAATCTGTGACATTAGAGGAGTTTTGGTGGTTTCTTGGTAATTTCCCAGTGTGATGTCATCATTTAAATACTACTCACATGTAACAAAAACTGACACAAAGTTCAACGTCTTCTGTCGGCGTAAAACAAACAAACAAACAAATAAATCACTGAAGTCTTCAAAAGCGCTGACATCAGACGAGGTTGTTGTGAGTTAAAGGGACTTTAAAGGGGCTGTACCTGATTTGTATTGTTTTGAAATGTGAAAAATAGAACTGCGTAGTTACATGTCTCGCTCACCAGCATCATCCTAAAGCCCAGAGAGTCACGCACCGTCACAGTTAAAGCTAACAAACATTAGCATGCTAACGGCGCACTTCCTGCTTCTCTATAAACAGACGCAAAGAAAACATTGTGGTCTCATTTTCACCCGAGTAGATGATTTTACAATATATCTGCAGGGACAAAACATATTTTACTTTATTACACGCAAAAAAATCGAAAACACGGACTAGTTCAGTTTTTCCCGCTTCGCGACGGTAAAAATCAGGTACAGTCCCTTCAATAAGTTGAGTTTGTGGAGCCGACACCAAATGAATGAGTTTTCCAGCGTTTGTGCGTCATATTTTTGGAGATTTCTATCAAAAACAGAAACAGAAATGAAGAGAACAGACCCAAGAATGTCTCCAAATGCCAGACACGACGAGGTTTGATGAGTTAACCTCGTCATAAAACTGAAAGTCGGAAGGTCGCATTGTGCAAAACGTTTATGGCAGGAATGACACGAGAAAGTGACGAGTAAATAGACAGTAAGGATTAGGGTTTGACATGTTTGAACTTTACATGCTGTGTACATTTGGAAAGAACACGACTGCTTTGTTTACAATAACATTAAGAGGTGTTGAATAATGAAAAAAAAATATGAATGAAGCTGATAATAGTCCTGGTTTGGTCCTCTTCTAGTAGTCACAGTTTAGTCCTGGTTTAGACCTGGTTTGGTCCTGATTTGGTCCTGGTTTAGATCCATAGATCCAGTTTAATCCTGGTTTAGACCTGGTTTAGTCCAGTTTAAGTCCTGGTTTAGCCCTGGTTTAGTCCTGGTTTAGATCCAGTTTAATCCTGGTTTAATCCTGGTTTAGTCCTGGTTTAGTCCAGTTTAATCCTGGTTTAGTCCTGGTTTAGATCCAGTTTAATCCTGGTTTAATCCTGGTTTAGTCCAGTTTAATCCTGGTTTAGTCCTGGTTTAGTCCAGTTTAGCCCTGGTTTAGTCCTGGTTTAGATCCAGTTTAATCCTGGTTTAAGTCCTGGTTTAGCCCTGGTTTAGTCCTGGTTTAGATCCAGTTTAATCCTGGTTTAATCCTGGTTTAGTCCTGGTTTAGTCCAGTTTAATCCTGGTTTAGTCCTGGTTTGGATCCAGTTTAATCCTGGTTTAATCCTGGTTTAGTCCAGTTTAATCCTGGTTTAGTCCTGGTTTAGTCCAGTTTAGACCTGGTTTAGTCCTGGTTTAGTCCAGTTTAGCCCTGGTTTAGTCCTGGTTTAGATCCAGTTTAATCCTGGTTTAAGTCCTGGTTTAGTCCTGGTTTAGTCCTGGTTTAGATCCAGTTTAATCCTGGTTTAATCCTGGTTTAGTCCTGGTTTAGTCCAGTTTAATCCTGGTTTAGTCCTGGTTTAGATCCTGTTTAATCCTGGTTTAATCCTGGTTTAGTCCAGTTTAATCCTGGTTTAGTCCAGTTTAAGTCCTGGTTTCGTCCTGGTTTATTCCTGGTTTATTCCTGGTTTCATCCTGGTTTAGTCCTGGTTCAGACCTGGTTTCATCCTGGTTTAGTCCTGGTTTAGTCCTGGTTTCATCCTGGTTTAGTCCTGGTTTCATCCTGGTTTAGTCCTGGTTTCATCCTGGTTTAGTCCTGGTTTCATCCTGGTTTAGTCCTGGTTTCATCCTGGTTTAGTCCTGGTTCAGACCTGGTTTCATCCTGGTTTAGTCCTGGTTTCGTCCTGGTTTCATCCTGGTTTAGTCCTGGTTTCGTCCTGGTTTCATCCTGGTTTAGTCCTGGTTTAGTCCTGGTTTCATCCTGGTTTAGTCCTGGTTTCGTCCTGGTTTCATCCTGGTTTAGTCCTGGTTTAGTCCTGGTTTCATCCTGGTTTAGTCCTGGTTTAGTCCTGGTTTAGTCCTGGTTTAGTCCTGGTTTCATCCTGGTTTAGTCCTGGTTTCGTCCTGGTTTCATCCTGGTTTAGTCCTGGTTTAGTCCTGGTTTCATCCTGGTTTAGTCCTGGTTTCATCCTGGTTTAGTCCTGGTTTCATCCTGGTTTAGTCCTGGTTTAGCCCTAGTTTGATCCTGGGTTTAGTCCTGGTTTAGTCCTGTTTTGTCCTTGTTTAGTCCTGGTTTCATCCTGGTTTTAGTCCTAGTTTAGTCCTGGTTTAGTCCTGGTTTCTTCCTGGTTTAGTCCTGGTTTCATCCTGGTTTAGTCCTGGTTTAGTCCTGGTTTCATCCTGGTTTAGTCCTGGTTTCATCCTGGTTTAGTCCTGGTTTAGTCCTGGTTTCATCCTGGTTTAGTCCTGGTTTAGTCCTGGTTTAGTCCTGGTTTCATCCTGGTTTAGTCCTGGTTTAGTCCTGGTTTAGTCCTGGTTTCATCCTGGTTTAGTCCTGGTTTAGTCCTGGTTTAGTCCTGGTTTCATCCTGGTTTAGTCCTGGTTTAGTCCTGGTTTAGTCCTGGTTTCATCCTGGTTTAGTCCTGGTTTAGTCCTGGTTCAGTCCTGTCTGTTAAACCCAGACGTTTGTTGTTTTCAAAAGGAGCAGACGCTTTAAACGTTCGACACAAATGAACTTTTTGCTTCTTAAATTCATTAAACAAATAATAACAGAATGTTTTTTTAGATCAAATCATGTGTCGCATTATTGGAATAAACTCTTCTTTTTACATTTTTACACATCCGTCTGATAAGAAAATAATAAAGAAGTTACACTATATCAGCACCAAATATCCACCAACATCGAAAAACATGGCACAAATATTATAATTTTATTTATGATGAAACAATTAATAAACACAAAAAAGAACTAATTCAGCCAAACAGCGCTCCATATTGATTTGATATTTTTATTTTTTATCTTTTTGTTTTGTCAAAAATGTTACAAACTGATCTGGAAACTAAGAAAACGACTCTAAAACTCTGCGCCGTCTTTGTTCATGAAACTTAACAATAAAAGCTGAATTTATTTGCTTTAATACAAAAAAATACAAAATTTTTATCACGTTTTCAGTTGATTTCTGCCCCGTTTGTCGTTTAAATCTGGTTGGACAATTCTCTGTGTCGTCTTTGTTTTATAAAGTTTATGTAAATGAAAAGGAAGTATTAGTTTATCTGAAGTGACCGGTTTGACTCTAAAAATACATTTCTACTTTCTAAATTTAACTTGTGCGTGGGAGGTTTACCGTTAGAGATTAAAGATTAAAGACGTTCAGTGAAACTACAGCGTGTGAAATGAAAGGACGACTGTTTTTAGAGGAAGTATCAAGGTTATTTTTTCTGAACATTTCCAGTCTACGATCAACAAAAGAAGAAGAGTCGGGTTTAAAACGAGGCAAAAGGACTGTTGTAGTTAACAGTTAATTTAATAATAGTTAATAGTTTATACAGCTAGAATTTCACATTTGAGCCTCAAAAAACAAGTTATTTTTTCACTTTTTTCACACACGAACCCAACTGTTTTATGTTTATGCGATTATGGAATGGATGTAAAATAAAGAAATGACAAAATGGTACTTGAAATCTACAAAAACGCAACTAAAAGTGACAAAAACACGTCTAAAACTGTCAAAAACATTACTAAAAGTGACAAAAGTCCGTTAAAAGTGACAAAAGTGACTAGAAGCGTCTAAAAGTGAAGAAAAAAAAACGTGTCAAAAAGCAACAACATTCCGATCCAGTTTTATTCTGCACAAAAACTGCCAACACTGACTAAAAATGACAATTAAAGTGTCTAAAAGCATCAAAAACATGTCAAAAAGCACAACTAAAAGCAACAAAACATATCTGAAGGCGACAAAAACACATGTAAAGTCTTAGTCTAAAACAGACGAATGACGTGATAAATCTAAATATGACTTTGCATCTCGTCACAAACCTTAACTTTTAAAATAAACAAATCCGGACTAAGTAAATCCTCTCACGTTTGACCATTTCAGCTCCAGAAAGTCCCACAACACAGCTTTACTTTCATTATTTTTCATGAATCATAACAACAAAAGACAAATCTGGTCACAAAAATCACAGGAAGATGTTTTTTTTCCAAATTTTTCAGCTCAATCAGTCACAGTTTTTGATTAAATTTGAGTTTTTGGCGACGCTTTAGATCGTAGACTGTTTATAACGCATTTATAAGCCCTTGATACGTGTTTATAAGCACGTTTATCATATAATTATAGAAAAAAACATGAATTTAAGCAGCGTATTAAGGTTTTGTGCATGTAGTTTATGGTTCGTGGAAAAATGATACTTGAAATCTACAAAAACGCTATTAAAAGTGACAAAAACACTACTAAAACTGACAGAAACACTATTAAAACTGACAGAAACGCTACTAAAAGTGACAAAAACACTACTAAAAGTGACAGAAACGCTATTAAAAGTGACAGAAACGCTACTAAAAGTGACAAAACACTACTAAAAGTGACAGAAATGCTATTAAAAGTGACAGAAGCAGCTACTAAAAGTGACAAAAACACTACTAAAAGTGACAAAAAACACTACTAAAAGTGACAAAAACACCACTAAAAGTGACAAAAACACTACTAAAAGTGACAAAAAACACTACTAAAAGTGACAGAAACGCTATTAAAAGTGACAGAAACGCTACTAAAAGTGACAAAAACACTACTAAAAGTGACAGAAACGCTATTAAAAGTGACAGAAACGCTACTAAAAGTGACAAAAACACTACTAAAAGTGACAGAAACGCTATTAAAAGTGACAGAAACGCTACTAAAAATGACAAAAACACTACTAAAAGTGACAAAACACTACTAAAAGTGACAAAACACTACTAAAAGTGACAGAAACGCTATTAAAAGTGACAGAACGCTACTAAAAGTGACAAAACACTACTAAAAGTGACAGAAACGCTACTAAAAGTGACAAAAACGCAACTAAAAGTGACAAAAACACTACTAAAAGTGACAGAAACGCTATTAAAAGTGACAGAAACGCTACTAAAAGTGACAAAAACACTACTAAAAGTGACAGAAACGCTTATTAAAAAGTGACAAAAACGCTACTAAAAGTGACAAAAACACTACTAAAAGTGACAGAAACGCTATTAAAAGTGACAGAAACGCTACTAAAAGTGACAAAAACACTACTAAAAGTGACAAAAACACTACTAAAAGTGACAAAAACACTACTAAAAGTGACAAAAACACTACTAAAAGTGACATAAACTCTACTAAAAGTGACAGAAACGCTATTAAAAGTGACAGAAACTCTACTAAAAGTGACACAAACTCTACTAAAAGTGACACAAACGCTACTAAAAGTGACATAAACTCTAAAAAAAGTGACAGAAACGCTACTAAAAGTGACTAAACGCTACTAAAAAGTGACAAAACGCTACTAAAGTGACAGAAACACTACTAAAAGTGACAAAACACTACTAAAAGTGACAGAAACGCTACTAAAAGTGACAAAAACACTACTAAAAGTGACAGAAACGCTACTAAAAGTGACAAAAACGCTATTAAAAGTGACAGAAACGCTACTAAAACTGACAGAAACACTACTAAAAGTGACAAAACACTACTAAAAGTGACAAAAACACTACTAAAAGTGACAAAATCACTACTAAAAGTGACAAAAACACTACTAAAAGTGACAAAAACACTACTAAAAGTGACAAAAACGCTACTAAAAGTGACAGAAACACTACTAAAAGTGACAGAAACGCTACTAAAAGTGACAAAAACACTACTAAAAGTGACAAAAACACTACTAAAAGTGACAAAAACGCTACTAAAAGTGACAAAAACACTACTAAAAGTGACAGAAACGCTACTAAAAGTGACAAAAACACTACTAAAAGTGACAGAAACGCTACTAAAAGTGACAAAAACACTACTAAAAGTGACAGAAACGCTACTAAAAGTGACAAAAACGCTATTAAAAGTGACAGAAACGCTACTAAAACTGACAGAAACGCTACTAAAAGTGACAAAAACACTACTAAAAGTGACAAAAACACTACTAAAAGTGACAAAAACGCAACTAAAAGTGACAAAAACGCTATTAAAAGTGACAGAAACGCTACTAAAAGTGACAGAAACACTACTAAAAGTGACAGAAACACTACTAAAAGTGACAGAAACGCTACTAAAAGTGACAGAAACGCTACTAAAAGTGACAAAAACACTATTAAAAGTGACAGAAACGCTACTAAAAGTGACAAAAACACTATTAAAAGTGACAAAAACACTATTAAAAGTGTCAAAAACGCAACTAAAAGTGACAGAAAGTGTCTAAAAATGAGAAAAACATGACAAAGTGACTAAAAATGACAATTAAGTGACTAAAAGCATCAAAACATGCCAAAAAAGGACAAAAGCACAACTATTGAATTTAAGCAGCTTATTGAGGTTTTGTTCATGTAGTTTATGGTTATTAACATTTATACAAGTGCATAAACAAATAACTAGTGCTTATTAACGACTTATGAATAGTTTACTAATGAACCCTAAAGCGTTGGGAGTTTTTCTTCTTAAAAACAACCAAAAAAAGGCTTTAAATCTGAGTTTTCTGAACAGTAAACGACACAGAGGTTTAAAGCAGAGCATTTAACACAAATAAAAGTCACATTTCTTGGTCCAGAGTTGATTATTGACCTGGATGTTGAATCAGTTCCACTTTCCAAGCGTTCAAGCTCACACACACAGACGGCTGCTTCACTTTAAACAAATCCAGACAAACATTTGAATGAGCCACAAGTTTTGCATAAAAAATATTGTTTCTTCTCGAAAACTTCAGCCAAACCAGATTTACTTTTACATCAAGCACAAAGTGACTATAGTTTAACAAATGAGCTGAGTTTGTGTGAATAAAACAAATACAAATGATAAGGACTAAAGCAGGACTAAAGCAGGACTAAAGCAGGTCCAAACAAGGTCTAAACCAGGACTAAAGCAGGACTAAAGCAGGACTAAAGCAGGACTAAAGCAGGACTAAAGCAGGACTAAAGCAGGACTAAAGCAGGACTAAAGCAGGTCCAAACAAGGTCTAAACCAGGACTAAACCAGGACTAAACCAGGACTAAACCAGGACTAAAGCAGGTCCAAACAAGGTCTAAACCAGGACTAAACCAGGACTAAACCAGGACTAAAGCAGGACTAAACCAGGACTAAACCAGGACTAAACCAGGACTAAACCAGGACTAAAGCAGGACTAAACCAGGACTAAACCAGGACTAAACCAGGACTAAACCAGGACTAAACCAGGACTAAAGCAGGACAAAACAAGGACTAAACCAGGACTAAAGCAGGACTAAATCAGGACTAAAGCAGGACTAAAGCAGGACTAAAGCAGGACTAAAGCAGGACTAAAGCAGGACTAAAGCAGGTCCAAACAAGGTCTAAACCAGGACTAAACCAGGACTAAACCAGGACTAAACCAGGACTAAAGCAGGACTAAACCAGGACTAAACCAGGACTAAACCAGGACTAAACCAGGACTAAAGCAGGACTAAAGCAGGACTAAAGCAGGTCCAAACAAGGTCTAAACCAGGACTAAACCAGGACTAAACCAGGACTAAACCAGGTCTAAACCAGGACTAAACCAGGACTAAACCAGGACTAAACCAGGACTGAACCAGGACTGAACCAGGACTAAACCAGGACTGAACCAGGACTGAACCAGGTCCAAAGCAGATCTAAAACAGGACTGAACCAGGACTAAACCAGGACTAAACCAGGACTAAACCAGGTATGAACCAGGACTAAACCAGGACTAAACCAGGACTAAACCAGGACTAAACCAGGTCTGAACCAGGACTAAACCAGGTCTAAACCAGGACTAAACCAGGTCTGAACCAGGTCTGAACCAGGACTAAACCAGGTCTGAACCAGGACTAAACCAGGTCTAAACCAGGACTAAACCAGGTCTGAACCAGGTCTGAACCAGGACTAAAGGAGGTTTTAATAAATGTGAATTCATTCTTTATTTCTCTAAACCCGCACAAATTCATTCATAACTAGACATTATTTCATCTACGTCAAAGAAAGTCTGAACTCTGAGCCAAACTCTGCTCTGAATCACACACTTGAACCGACAAAGGACTTTCTCAAAAGAAAAAAAAAAGACCCAATCTCCCTCTCTTGAACTCTTGACTCAACCTAAACTCCGGCTGAACTCACACACGTCCAGAACACGGCTTCACTTTCACCAGATCCTGTCACAGACCCTTGAATGCCCCGTCCAGAAACGACAAATGACAATTAAGTGACTAAAAGCATCAAAACATGCCAAAAAGAGACAAAAGCACAACTATAAGCACCAAAGTCATGTATGGAACTGATTAAAAGGACAGTAAGTCACTAAAGGCATCAAAACCGTGGCAAATAGGCAAAAGAGCCAGACTAAAAGTGAAAAAAACGCCACTAAAAATGACAAAATTACAATAAAGTGGCTGAAAGTGACAAAAACGTGGCAAAAAGGGACAAAAGTACAACTAAAAGCGACAAAAACATGTATAGAAGGGATTAAAAGGACAGTAAAGTCACTAAAGGCATAAAAAACATGTCAAAAAGGGAAAAGAACACGACTCAGTGACAAAAACGCAGCAAGAGGCTAAAAGCATCAAAAACATGTCAAAAAGGGACAAAAGCACAACTAAAAGCGTCTAAAAGTGGAAAAAACAACAAAAACATTCCAATCCAGTTTTATTCTGCATAAAGCAGGTCCAAACCAAGTCCAAACTAGGACTAAACCAGGTCTAAACCAGGACTAACGGAGGATTAATGCAGGACTAAACCAGGACTAAACAAAGTCTAAACCAGGATTAAACCAGGACTAAACCAGGTCTAAACCTGGACTAAACCAGGTCCAAACCAGGACTAAACCAGGTCTAAACCAGGACGGAACCACATCTGAACCAGGTCCAAACCAGGTCTAAAACCAGGTCTGAACCAGGACTAAACCAGGACTAAAGCAGGACTAAAGCAGGACTAAACCAGGACTAAAGCAGGACTAAACCAGGTCTGAACCAGGACTAAACCAGGACTAAAGCAGGACTAAACCAGGTCTAAACCAGGACGGAACCACATCCGAACCAGGTCCAAACCAGGACTAAACCAGGTCCAAACCAGGTCTAAAACCAGGTCTGAACCAGGACTAAACCAGGACTAAAGCAGGACTAAACCAGGTCTAAACCAGGACGGAACCACATCCGAACCAGGTCCAAACCAGGACTAAACCAGGTCCAAACCAGGTCTAAAACCAGGTCTGAACCAGGACTAAACCAGGACTAAAGCAGGACTAAACCAGGTCTAAACCAGGACTAAAGGAGGTTTTAATAAATGTGAATTCATTCTTTATTTCTCTAAAACCGCACAAATTCATTCATAACTAGACATTATTTCATCTACGTCAAAGAAAGTCTGAACTCTGAGCCAAACTCTGCTCTGAATCACACACTTGAACCGACAAAGGAGACTTTCTCAAGAAAAAAAAAAAAAAAAAAAAAAAGACTCTTGAAACTCTTGACTCAACCTAAACTCCGGCTGAACTCACACACGTCCAGAACACGGCTTCACTTTCACCAGATCCTGTCACAGACCCTTGAATGCCCCGTCCAGACCCGGTCCAGCCCCCGTCCAGCCCCCGTCCTGACCCCGTCCCGCCCCCGCACTGACCTCGTCCGGGCCGGGGCTCTCGGGCGTCTCGTGCAGTTTGTCCAGCTGGTCCTCGTGGCTCAGTTTGGCCGAGCTCAGGTTGTCCCGGGACGCGCCGTCGTCGAACCCGAAGAGCAGCGGCGCCAGGCAACACGCGCTGGCCTTGCACAACCCGGGCATCGTGTCACGCGCCCTCAAACCGGACAAAGACCGGTCCTGGGTTTGGCCCGCTCCAAAAAGTCCATTTCCTTTCAGTTCGGAGGCGGCTGAACGTTCCCGGAGCTCTGAGTCGCCGCCACGCCTAAAGAGAGCGGCCGGCAGCGGCAGCAGTTCCTCAAACAGTTGTAATCTCTGCTTCCTGCTCCAGGCCGGCACTTACAGGTAGCCCCGCCCCCCTGCAGCAAGCCCCGCCCACCTCCAGGTAGAGTAAAGTCAGCGGTGTGAGTCTGCAAACCTGGAGGCTGCGCGCTCAAGCAGAACGGTGCAATGTGCAGAGGAAAGGATGTAGTCTTTAATGTGCAATGATTTCCTCCACGAACAACTAAATATCCAGTTTTCTTCTGTAGTTTAGATTTTTAAAAACACGTCCAGAAACAAGCAACAAAAATGTGACTAAAATGTACAATAAAGTGACTAAAAATTGCAATAATGTGACTACAAGTGACAAAAACACATCTAATAACATCAGAATTGCAAATAAAAGTGACAATAAAGTGACTATAATCGACAACAGACAAAAAGCGTCTATAAAGCAACTAAAAGTGACAAAATGTCACTAAAAGCTACAATAAACTTACTAAAAGTGACTAAAAGCACCAATAAAGTCACAAATCACGACTGAAAGTGACAAGAAAGCTACAAAATCGTAACTAAAAGCAACAATAAAATGACTAAAAGCCACAATAAAATGACTAAAAGCCACAATTAAGTGAATAAAATAAAGCGTCAACAAAGCAACTAAAAGCAACTAAAAGCAACAAAATGAGACTAAAAGTGAAAGAATGCCACTAAAAGCACCAATAAAGTGACTAAAGGCAACAATAATGTGACTAAAAGCACCAATGAAATGACTAAAAGCACCAATAGAGTGACTAAAAGCACCAATAAAGTGACAAAAAGCACCAATAGAGTGACTAAAAGCACCAAAAAAGTGACTAAAAGCACAACTAAAGTGACTAAAAGCAACAATAAAGTGACTAAAACACCAAAAAAGTGACTAAAAGTACCAAAAAAAATGACTAAAAGCAACAATAAAGTGACTAAACGCAACAATAAAGTGACTATAAATGACAAAAACGCTACTAGGAGCAACAAAAAGCACCAAATACGAGTCTAAAACCAACAAAGACGCAACTAAAAGCGACACAAACACCACTAAAAAAGACCAAAACATTCTGAGACCTGATCATTTCATTAGTTTGTCAGTTCATATTTAATTCTTTTTGTCAATTCTCCTGGTTGTGTTTCAAGTGTTAAAACAGAATCCTATTATTAAAACCTAAATCACAAACCTAAACATTAGATTTTTTAATTTAAACGTCTGAACAATTCCAAAAACAAACACAGAAAGCGTGAGCTGTGAGAGTGTGGGTCGTGTGAGTGCAGCCTCCGCTCCGCTGCTCGTTCATTAAAGCGCACATTCTTAAAGGGGTTTGTTAAAGGGGAGGTGTGCGGTGGCCCGGGGCTATTTTTAGAGCCGAGACACAGGTTCGACTGGAAACGACAACACGAGCCGGAGCAGTCGGTCTGACAGGACTGATTTAAGACGCAGGAAGTAATCACTTATTTCACAACTCGACCAGAAATTAGATTACACTTAATGGTTTACGGTCCGACAGAAATGCAACAAAAACACAGCTACAAGAAACAAAAATATGATTAAAAGCAGTGACAATGTGAATAAAAGCAACAAAAATATGATTAATAGCAACAAAAATGCAATTAAAAACAACAAAAATGCAACTAAAAGCTGCAAAAATGTGACTAAAAGCAAGAAAAATATGATTAATAGCAACAACAATGCGACTAAAAGCAACAAAAATGTAACTAAAAACAAAAAAATGCAACTAAAGGCAGCAAAAATGCGACTAAAAGCAACAAAAATATGATCAATAGCAACAAAAATGCAATTAAAAGCAACAAAAATACAGCTACAAGAAACAAAAAGATTAAAAGCAGCAACAATGTGAATAAAAGCAACAAAAATATAATTAAAAGGAACAAAAATGTAACTAAAAGCAACAAAAATATGATTAATAGCAACATAATTGCAATTAAAAACAACAAAAATGCAACTAAAAACTGCAAAAATGTGAATAAAAGCAAAAATAAGAGTAAAAGCAAGAAAAATTTAACCAAAAGCAACAAAAATATGAATAAAAACAACAAAAATGTAATTAAAAACAAAAAAATGCAACTAAAAGCTGCAAAAATATGATCAATAGCAACAAAAATGCAATTAAAAGCAACAAAAATGCAACTAAATGCAGCAAAACTGAATAAAAGCAACAAAAATATGAGAAAAAGCAACAAAAATGTAACTAAAAACAACAAAAATGCAACTAAAGGCAGCAAAAATGTGACTAAAAGCAACAAAAATGTGACTAAAAGCAACAAAAATGAGACCAAAAGCAACAAAAATGTGACTAAAAGCAACAAAAATGTGACCAAAAGCAACAAAAATGTGACTAAAAGCAACAAAAATGAGACCAAAAGCAACAAAAATGTGACTAAAAGCAACAAAAATGAGACCAAAAGCAACAAAAATGTGACTAAAAGCAACAAAAATGTGACCAAAAGCAACAAAAATGTGACTAAAAGCAACAAAAATGTGACTAAAAGCGACAAAAATGTGACCAAAAGCAACAAAAATGTGACCAAAAGCAACAAAAATGTGACCAAAAGCAACAAAAATGTGACTAAAAGCAACAAAAATGTGACTAAAAGCAACAAAAATGAGACTAAAAGCAAAATTCACTTAGATTTTCAAATTAGTCTTCAAATTCAACACTCAGAAAAATGTCACAGCAAAGATTCAAGATGCAAAGATTCACTCATTTGGGTGGATTTTTTGCTAAATTCACTGTGATTTAGACATTTGAATATTTAGAAGTGAATTTTGAACTGAGAAAAACACAATGAAAACATTCTACAAACTTTGGCGACAGAAATTCAAAACAGAAAGAATTCTATGATGTTGTTTCAGGCTGTATTTAACATTCTAACTCTAATGGAACTAACTGTCTTCCATATTTAAACTCTTGTGACTCGTCTTGGTGTCTTTTCCAAACGTCACTCTCTCCCTCCTGTGTCCTGTTCTCAGCCCACACTCTGCCCCGGGGCGCCCCCTGGTGGCAGGACATCATCTCAGCACTTTTAAAACCCCGGCATCAAAACAGAAACTCTGTGTTAAACTCTACGAGAGAAAACCACTAGAACATGAAAATAAAGCTCATTTTGCACAATGTGTCTCCTTTAATGTGAGACGCTGCAGGTGAACAGGAAAAAAAATGTTAACTTTAAAGATATCAATGTTAAACCTCTCCTGTAGTTTAGTCACATAAATGTAAGAAAAAAATGTATTACAAGATTTTCATCATGTCATGTTTACAGGTAGAAATAAGGCATTTTATGTGTAAAAAACTGTCAAAAATCCACATATTTGTGACATTTAAATCTGAAAAATGGACAGAACCAGGTTTGAATTTCTTGGTTCATTTTATAACAAATTAGTTATAAAAATGTACAATCTGGGACTCAACAAGATTCTGACACAACAAACACAAGGATTTGATCACATCGGATTCTAAAACTGATTTATTGAAATTTTAAGTCAAAAAAATGAAAAATGAATAATTTTCAGTCTGATCTAGTTTTTTATAACTATTATAAAATCAATTAAAACTACACCTGGATCTGTCAATTTTTCAGATTTAAATGTCCCAAATATATGGATTTTTGGTCATTTTTTCACATAAAATGCCTTATTTCTACCTGAAAACATGACATGATGAAAAACTTGTAATACATTTTTTTCTTACATTTATGTGACTAAACTACAGCAGAAGTTTAACATTGATATCTTTAAATTTAAGATTTTTTCCTGTTCACCTGCAGCGTCTGGTCTTAGCTCATAATTAAAATCACTATTGCCATGACTTCTATATTGTCTACATTATTCTGTAGAGAAAAAATGTAATTAAAAGAAACAAAAATATGATTAAAAGCAAGAACATTTTAACTAAAAGCAACAAAAATATGACTAAAAGCAACAAAAATATGATAAATAGCAACAAAAGTGCGACTAAAGGCAACAAAAATGCAACTAAAAACAATAAAAATGCAACTAAAGGCAGCAAAAATGTGACTAAAAGCAACAAAAAATTTAACTAAAATCAACAAAAATGTGACTAAAAACAACAAAAATGCAACTAAAATCATCAAAAATGCTACTATAGGCAGCAAAAATGTGACTAAAAGCAACAAAAATTTAACTAAAACCAACAAAAATGCAACTAAAAGCAACAAAAATGCAACTAAAATCAACAAATATGTGACTAAAGGCAACAAAAATGTGACTAAAATCAACAAAGATTTAACTAAAGGCAGCAAAAATGCAACTTAAGGCAACAAAAATGTGACTAAAATCAACAAAAATGTGACTAAAATCAACAAAAATGTCACTAAAAACAACAAAAATGTGACTAAAATCAACAAAAATGTCACTAAAATCAACAAAAATGTCACTAAAAACAACAAAAATGCAACTAAAGGCAGAAAAAATGTGACTAAAATCAACAAAAATGTCACTAAAATCAACAAAAATGTAACTAAAATCAACAAAAATGAGACTAAAGGCAAAAAAATGTGACTAAAAACAACAAAAACGCAACTAAAGGCAGCAACAACGTAACTAAAATCAACAAAAATTTGACCAAAATCAACGAAAATGTGACTAAAAAAAAAAAAAATTGACTAAAATCAACAAAAATGTAACTAAAAAGGCAACAAAAATGCAACAAAAATCAACAAAAATGTGACTAAAATCAACAAAAATGAGACTAAAGGCAAAAAAATGTGACTAAAAACAACAAAAATGCAACTAAAGGCAGCAAAAACGTAACTAAAATCAAAAAAAATTTGACTAAAATAAAAAAAAATTTGACTAAAAGCAACAAAAATGAGTATAACTGAATATATTTTATTAATAAAGTTTTAGAAAAGCCTTTGCTCCAGGTAAAAGAAGTGCATTTATAACTCTAAATTAACTGTATTTTTCATTGAAACGTTTTTGTAATTTAATCCGTAACACAGCTTTAAATGAAGTTGTTTGCGGCGCTGTTGAATATGCAAATGAGCGTTTGTTTATCGTCCCGAGCAGCAGCTGTTCACCTCACACTTTTATGTAAATGTCCAGGACTAATTGCCCCGACACGCTCCGTCCCTCGACCTTTCGCGGACGCCGTCGTGTTCGTCTGATCCCGACAAGCCGCCGCCCCCCTGCACGGCCACGCCTCCGCCAGCAGAGGGCGCCGCAGGACGGAGCTGACGAGCGCAGATAAAGTCAAGGACGAGGAGGACTTGTTCAAACGCCGTGGGCTCGGGGTTATTTTTAGAACGCAGAGGAGACGAGCGGAGGCTGCAGCAAAAAAAAAAAGTGAGTTTAGGCCTCGTTTGGAAGCGTCTGCGTCGTCTTTTCACAAATAACGAGGTTTAATTAAAGAGCGTTTGAAGGCAGGAGCTCAGTTTGTTTAAAGTAGAGCCGTCAATCAGTGAAAAACACCTGAACACAACAGATTAATCAGCAAAAAATACATACAATAAAATGTTGTGCTTATTTTAATGTTATTATTTATATTTAACATTAAAAAAAAGTTCTGTTTGGGAGTATTTTAGTGAGAAAAGAAGGAGGAACTAACTAATCGCAAAGGCTGATAGTTTTTTTTTTTCTTAAGGATGAATTTATTGAGTATCTTTGCTGTTATTGAACGTTTGTGGTTGTCCTTAATGTTACGCGGCAAGACACTTTTCCCTCAAAGGACAATTCAACTCAATTAAATTCAGTTCAACTCAATTCTATTCACTCAACTCAACTTGATTCATTTCAGTTCCATTCAATTAAACTTTGTTAAATTAAACTCAGTTCAGCTCAATTCAATTCATTTAAGATCAATCTAATTATATTCAATAAATGCAACTCAACTAATTTCAACTCAATTCATTAAACTCAATTCAATTCAACTCATTTCAACTAAATTCATCTTAACCCAATTCAGTTTAGTTCAATTTAATCCAATTCTATTCTGTTCACTCAACTCAATTGAACTAATTTATAACTAATTGGTAACCAAAAACGAATTTATTTATAATTAATTTCAATTCCATTTCAATTACGTTCAGTCAACTCAATTCAATTCATCAACTCGATCTAATTAAATTCGATAAATGCAACTCAACTCATTTCAACTCAATTAATTTCAACTCAATTCAATTCAACTCAATTCAATTCAACTAATTTCAACTAAATTCATCTTAACCCAATTCAGTTTAGTTCAATTTAATCCAATTCTATTCTGTTCACTCAATTGAACTAATTTATAACTAAACTAATTAGTAACCAAAAACGAATTTATTTATAATTAATTTCAATTCCATTTCAATTACGTTCAGTCAACTCAATTCAATTCATCAACTCGATCTAATTAAATTCTATTAAATACAACTCAACTCATTTCAATCAAATCCAACTCAGTTTAATTCAATTCAACTCAACTCATTTGAACTCAATTCATCTTAACCCAATTCAGTTCAACTTAATTCATTTCTATTCACTCAAAATCAATTGAACAGTTAAATTCAGCTCAATTCAATTAATCAACTCAATCTAATTAAATTCAATTAAATGCAACTTAACTCTCTTCAACTCAATTCAATTCAGCTCAGTTCATATTAACCCAATTCTGTTCGGCTCAACGCAATTCATTTCAACTCAATCTAATTACATTAAATCCAACCCAACGCAATCTAATAAAATAAAATCCAACCAGACTTAATCTAATTAAATTCAATTAAATGCAACTCAACTCTTTTCAACTTAACTAAATTAAACTCAATTCAGCTCAATTCAATTCAGCTCAACGCAATTAATTTCAACTCAATCTAATAAAATAAAATCCAACCCAACCTAATTCAAAATTCAATTAAATGCAACTCAACTCTTTTCAACTCAACTCAATTGATTCAGCTCAACTCAATTCATGTGACTGTCGTTCTAACAGCGTTCCATCGAGAGCGACAGACCTGTACAGGACCAGGAGCCTTCGTGGGGCTAAAGGAATTACCCAGGATCCCTCTCATCCCCTCGTTAGCTGTTTGCGGCGCTGCCCTCCGGGAGGCGCTATCGGACAATACAGAGCCACACTTCAAGGCTGACCAGCAGCTTCTATTCGAGGGCAATCGAAGCACCCAACTCTGATATCCAACTTATTTTATTTATCGTACGTGGGATTTGACGAGAAACACTGTGAGAAACACTTTTTAAATGTCATTGTGCCCTTGTGCAATGACGATAAAGGCATTCTGATTATGATATAACCCAACTCAATCTATCAATTAAATGCAACTCAACTCATCTCAGCTCAAGTCAGTTCAATCCAACTGAGTTTAATTCAGTTCAATTCAACTAATTTCAGCTCAAGTCATGTTTTTGTTGCCTTTTGTCACATTGTTGTTGCCTTTAGTCATGTTTTTGTTGCCTTTTGTCACATTGTTGTTGCCTTTAGTCATGTTTTTGTTGCCTTTTGTCACATTGTTGTTGCCGTTAGTCACATTTTTGTCGCTTTTAGTCATATTTTGTTGCTTTTAATTGCATTTTTGACACTACAATCCCATTTTTGTCACTTTAAGTCAAATCCGTTGTGTCAGAATCTTGTTGAGTCCAGATTGTACAGTTTTGATGCAAGGCTCATCTTTATGTCTCTGTGGGACAAAAATGCATTGGGAGAAAACGTCACAGAAATCTATGGATTAAGTGGATTCAAGGAAGAATATAAAAAGCTCTTTAAGAGCAGATTGGACACGTTTGTTGTTTCCACATGAAGAGGAGTCTTGCTGATTAAAGGATGTTGCGGACGTTACAGATCTTTAAGGACGTTGCGCCCTGGACCTGTTGCACCACCCGCACGCCTCGTCCTCTGCGGTTCCTCTGAGCACAAACCAAACGCACTCCTCTCTCACACGGTGGACAGTGGAGGACTGTGCGGTCTGTGTGGGCGACTCTGCACCATGACGACCACATCCTGCACCAACGGTTAATAATAGAACCTGCAAAACACTCGCTACACGACGTGCAAAAAAGACGTTTATGTTTGTTTCGAGGCGAGACGCTCGTGTTTGTCGTGTTTATTGGTCAGTTGAGTATTTATGGTTTAACACACACAACGAAAACGGTCCAATCTGCTCCGAAAGATGGTTTATTCTTTCGTTTAATCCACTTCATCCATAGATTTCTCTGGGACATTGTAACTTCAATGTGAGCCTGTCATAATAATTACTATATCGACTTGTCTTGAGTTGTTTTTTAGCATTTCTGGCAACATTTTCTTAGTTTTTTCGGTACGATTTGAGCTTTAGAGTGTGAAATAAACAACTTTTATGTCTCATTATCGACACCTACAAACTATATTGTGCAACTCATGTTTTTAACTAAATTGCGCTGTTTTTGGGTGATTCTCGTGCTGTCAGAGGCTTTTAATTATTATTGTTTATCGTGATATTTTCAGTAGCAATTTATCGTACTTCAAAATTTGTAATCATGACTAAACTCAAAGGCCGTTTTCTTAAAATAAATTTTTGTCCCACAGAGACATAAAGATCAGCCTTAAAGTAGATCCTACACCAAACTGTACAATCTGGACTCAACAAGAACAAAATTCTGACACGACAACACAAGGATTTGATCAAACGTGACAAAAGGAAACTGAAAGTGACAAAAATGTGCCCAAAAATGACAAAAATGCAACCATAAACGACAAAAAACGCGACTAAAAGCGACAAAAATTTGACTAAAACCAACAAAAACATAATCAAAAGCAACAAAAACGTAATCAAAAGCAACAAAGACAACACTAAATGCGACAAAATGCGACTAAAAGCGACAAAAACTAAACTAAAAATGACTGAACAAGATTCTGACACAACAGACACAAGGATTTGATCAAATTTAAATCTAAAATTAATTGATTCAGGTTTTAACTCCAAAAAATGAGGCAAATATTGATTTTTTTCTAATCTGGTTTAAAGGGCCTCTGACAGGTTGGACGACTCATTTGACTAAAATGCAGTTAAGATAAATATGTTTAAAATTTTAGTAAAATCTTTACAAATTTTACCGACGTTTAGCCATTTTTTTAGGTTTTTAATTTTACTTCCTGGTTATAAATGATGACATCACACTAGGAAACTACCATATAGCATTCACTCTGTGCACTGGGCTCCTCTAATGTCAGAGTTTTTATTTTGACAAAGAAAAACACATGTGATCACCTTTAATTTTGTTGAATCAATGTTTAAACGGTCAAAAAGTAATATATTTTGTGTAAATTATGCATAACCTTTGTCTCCCCAGTGTGATGTCATCAGTTTGTTTACTTCCTGCAATTTAACAGATTTTCCAACTTTTCTCCACAAACAGCGACCTGATTGGAGTAAAACTATAATTAATATTTACAACAGGTATTAATACACTGAATAAAGTCAAAATTAGAAAATCATAGAAACCTGTCATACGCACTTTAGGATCAAAACTACATTATGTATATTTTTTGTATCTAATGTATGAACAAAATTAAGCGAGACATTTAAACCAGGTGATAGATTTATATGTATATTTATACTTTTTTTGTCATATTTTGGTCATTTTTACACATTAAATCCCTTATTAACATTACTGTAGTACATTTTGTTCTCACATTTATAAGTAAACAACAGAAGATTTTTTCCTGTTTTAACCTCAGACTCTGTTGGGAGACGGCTTTTCTCATCGTGAATCACAGATCTGTTCAATATTGTGGCGTTATTATATTGTCAAAAACACAATCTGCTGTTCTTTGCCGTACAGAGGATTTCCAGAGTAATCCTTCCCACAGACGTGAACCGAAACATGAAACAGAAATCTAATCGTACATATTGTTTTTCCACAATCGTTCAGCTCCAGCAGTGGATGTGGTCATCGTTCTTGAGTAAAATGAAACGTCCACAACAAACCACAAAACGTCCTGTATATTTAGGCGGAAATTAAGTTTAAACTTTTAAAAAACGTTCAGAAAAGGCGTTGTATTCTTGGATAACTCGAGCAGTTCATAATTCTCAGATTCTGATGCTCCTGGACGTGTTTAATAAATCTTCAAAGGTGTGAAAACATGATTTACAAATTCAATCAATCAAAATCCTTGTCAGAAAAATCTCAATTGGATTTTTTTTGGCCAAAATTGGGCGATTGAAGGTGATTTGAGGCAGAAAAGAGGACCTCGTAAACAGGATTTGCGAAACAAGCGTGAATGAAGCTGAACACAACTCCAGAAATGTACAAAAAACGGAAAAGTTGAATGTCAGTGGGTCGGGATTGATGCTTGATTGGTGTAAAACTAAAATGTATGTGTACAACTGGTATTAATACGCCAAATAAAGTTTTTTTAAAAATCATGAAAAAATGTCAGAGGCCCTTTAAAGCTAAAAAAAGTGACGTGTGCCCTTTAAACGTGCCCTTTAAAGCCGTCCCTTCTCTCCCTCGGTCGCTCTTCTGTTTATCTCGAGTGTTTTGAGGCGACGGAGCAACACTTTGGTCTGTCTTGTGTCACGTTTACAAATCTAAAACAACCTCCTCCTCCTCCTCCTCCTCCTCCTCCTCCAGACTCAGCCCACGGACTCCTCTTCATGAGCCGACACTTTCAACAAGAGCAGCTTTTTGGAATCGCACACGCTCAAATGTAATATCTGCTCCCATTCCGGTAAACAAATGCACTCCGAGTCCTTGAATAGAGACAAAAGCGAAGTGGAACATGGTGTGATTTGATGTGAGGAACTGGGATTAAGCTCAGAATATCACAGAATATGAAAAATCCAAGTGGTTTTGTCAAAGTAAATGCACGGAAATCCTGCTTTAAACACATTTAACACGGGATTTTACCGCATTTGTAGATTTTACAGCAGACGCTTTGCATTTCTGATGAAGGAAATCCTGATTTTTTTGGTTTTACAGAACAAAATTCTCACAGATATGTTGATTCCACAGTAGTTTTTCCTTTAATCCACAGATATATTATCGCAAATGATACTTTTCTGAAGCTCAAATCAAATCTATTTTCCATGTTTTACAGCAGAAAAGCAAACTGACTGACATTTCTACACTGGAAATGCTAAATTGTTGTTTATTTTTTGTTGTCAAGACTGGAGGAACTGGGATTAAACTCAGAATATCACAGAATATGACAAATCCAAGTGGTTTTGTCAAAGTAAATGCACAAAAATTCTGCTTTAAACACATTTAACACGGGATTTTACCACATTTGTAGATTTTACAGCAGATTAAAGTAGACGCTTTGCATTTTTGATGAAGGAAATCCTGATTTTTTTGGTTTTACGGAACAACATTCTCACAGAAATGTTGATTCCACAGTAGTTTTTCCTTTTATCCACAGATATATTACCGCAAATTATACTTTTCTGAAGCTCAAAACGTATCTTTTTTCCATGTTTTGCAGCAGAAAAGCAAACTGACTGACATTTCTACACTGGAAATGCTAAATTGTTGTTTATTTTTTGTTGTCAAGACTGGAGGAACTGGGATTAAGCTCAGAATATCGCAGAATATGAAAAATCCAAGTGGTTTTGTCAAAGTAAATGCACGGAAATCCTGCTTTAAACACATTTAACACGGGATTTTACCGCATTTGTAGATTTTACAGCAGACGCTTTGCATTTTTGATGAAGTAAATCCTGATGTTTTTGTTTTACAGAACAACATTCTCACAGAAATGTTGATTCCACAGTAGTTTTTCCTTTTATCCACAGATATATTACCGCAAATTATACTTTTCTGAGGCTCAAATCATATCTTTTTTCCATGTTTTGCAGCAGGAAAGCAAACTGACTGACATTTCTACACTGGAAATGTTAAATTGTTGTTTATTTTTTGTTGTCAAGACTTAAAATCACAAGTATTTAGCTCTGATGTTGATTAATCTCTGAAAATGTGTTACCGTTTTCTTCATTTTGCCTCCAACCTGGAATACTTAACACTCTGATTACATTTTAAAGATGAATAAACCAAGGTCATATCAGTTTGAACAAAATTCTCAAATTAAAAATGATTCCACAATCGTTTTTCCTTTTATCTATAGATAGATTACCACAAATTATACTTTTTGTGACAAGAAAATAGTATCTTTATCTATATTTTTCCATGTTTTGCAGCAGAAAAGCGAACTGGAAACCTGGAAATGAGAATTGTTGCTTCTTTTTGGTTGTAAAGACTGAAAATCACAAGTTTTTAGCTCCGATGCATCTAAAAATGACAAAAACATGACAAATAGAAACACAAATGCAACTGAAAACGCCAGAAACATAACTAAAAACACCAAAACGCCAATAAATGGGACAAAAAAGCCACTAAAAGCGTCAAACTCGTGACTAATAGTGACAAAAACGTGGCTAATATTGACAAAAAACGTGACTATAAGTGACAAAATCGTGACTAAAAGTGACAAAAACGTGACTAAAAGTGACCAACAACGCGACTAATGTGACAAAAATGCGACTAAAAGTGACAAAATTGTGACTAAAAGTGAAAAAAACATGACTAAAAGTGACAAAATTGTGACTAAAAGTGAAAAAAACATGACTAAAAGTGACAAAATCGTGACTAATCGTGACAAAAACGTGGCTGATATTGACAAAAAACGTGACTCTTAGTGACAAAGTCATGACTAAATGTGGCTAAATTATGACTAAAAGTGACAAAATCATGACTAAAAGTGACAAAATCGTGACTAATAGTGACAAAAACGTGGCTGATATTGACAAAAAACGTGACTCTAAGCGACAAAAACGTGACTAAAAGTGACAAAAACATGACTAAAAGTGAGAGAATCATAACTAAATGTGACAAAGTCATGACTAAATGTGACAAAATCATGACTGAAAGTGACAAAAACGTGACAAAGTGACAAAAATGCATCAAAAAGACATGCAGACAAAAAACATGACTAATAGTAATATAAACGCAACTAAAAACATCACAAACAACTAAAAAAAAAGAAACTAAAAAGGTAAAAAATCCAACTCAAAGTGACAAAAACATAGCCAAGTGAAAAAAGCAACAAAAAGTGTCAAAAAAGCTCCTAAAAGTGACAAAATGCATATGAAAAGCGATAAAAACGCAACTTAAAACGTCAAAAACCCAACTGTAAGTGACGAAAACAACATTAAAAAGTGACAACTAAAAGTATTATTTATCTCGGGTGTTAATTAATCTTTGAAAATGTGCTACGGTCTGTGATTCCGAACACATTTTAGAGGGGAATAAACCAAGATCACAATCGTTATCATTAATTCTGAACATAATTGCAGCGTTTATCTCCTTCTGTCGCTGCCAAAACGCCACATAATTACATTTCTCGTCGCGCTCTTCACACGATGAGCACTTGTCGAGAACACGTTAGCGCCGCCGTAGCACTCGTGTAGTGCCGAGAGAGAGAGAGAGGGGAACAGAGAGACGGAAAAGCCCCCGAGAAAAGGCCCGTCTCCCGTGGCAACCGACCACCGCACACTGCAAAAACAGAAAAACGCACGAGCGAAATGTCGTTTATTGTGATCTGAGCAGGTTCGTTAGCTGTTGGTCCATTTTTGCACGTGTTTTGATGTATTTAACGCCAGATTATTTACACCTAATTGCATTTAAGTGGTTAATTTGGTGTCAATTTGTATTACTGCTGCTAATTAGTCATTTACAGACACTTTCTAATTGACTGACACTTCTTATTATTACTGTTTATAAGTGTGATGAACCAGATTTTGACACGAACACAAGGATTTGTTGGTCTAATTCTGATTTATTCAAGTTTCAAGTTTAAAAAAATTTGGTGAAATTTGAATTTTTAGGTCAATTTTCAGTCAGATTTACTCAAAAACTAAATAAAATACCCCAAAATCTGTGTGATTTTTCCAAAAATAATGTGTATGCAATGAAACAAGAAATTTAAATCTGTCTCTGTCCATTTTTCAAATTAAAATGTCCCAATTAAATATGTGCAATTTAAATTAAACTACAGGAGAAGTTTACAATTGATATCTTTAAATTTAAAATGTATTCCAATTCACCTGCAGCGTCTCACCTTCAGACGGTAAAAAAACCTTTAAAATAGTCACTTACAGCTTTATTTCGTCTTAAACTGTAAATAAAATGTAAGACAGTCAAAACTAGCGGCACAAGTTTACACACTTTTTTGTGAAAAGCCATTAAAAATTTCAAAAACACTTCTAAAAGTGACAAAAATGCATCTAAGAGCGACAAAAGCATGAATAGTGTTGTTATATGCTGCATCTTATCACCAAAACAAGTTCCTAATTTGTGAATTTTGTTCAGCGACAATCACAAAAAAACTCTTTGATTCTGAAAAAGAGGAGAGAAAAAAAAACACACTAATAACCTCAAAAATGCTAGTGACAAAAACACTGCTACAAGTGACAAAAACACTACGAAATGTGACAAAAACATTACAATAAGTGACAAAAAAGCAACTAAAAGTGACAAAAACACTACAATAAGTGACAAAAACACTATTGTAAGTGACAAAAACACTACTACAAGTGACAAAAATGCAACTAAAAGGTGACAAAAACACTACAATAAGTGACAAAAACACTACAATAAGTGACAAAAACACTACAATAAGTGACAAAAACACTACAATAAATGACAAAAACACTACAATAAGTGACAAAAATACACAAGTGACAAAAACGCAACTAAAAGTGACAAAAACACTACAATAAATGACAAAAACACTACAATAAATGACAAAAACACTACAATAAGTGACAAAAACACTACAGTAAATGACAAAAACACTACAATAAATGACAAAAACACTACATAAGTGACAAAAACACTACAGTAAATGACAAAAACACTACAATAAGTGACAAAACACACAAGTGACAAAACGCAACTAAAAGTGACAAAAACACTACAAAAAATTACAAAAACACTACAATAAATGACAAAAACACTAAAATAAGTGACAAAAACACTACAGTAAATGACAAAAACACTACAATAAGTGACAAAAACACTACATAAGTGACAAAAACACTACAGTAAGTGACAAAAACACTACAGTAAATGACAAAAACACTACAATAAGTGACAAAAACACAATAAGTGACAAAAACACTACAATAAGGGACAAAAACACTACATAAGTTACAAAAAAACTACAATAAGTGACAAAAACACTACAATAAGTGACAAAAACACTACAATAAGTGACAAAAACACTACAGTAAATGACAAAAACACTACAATAAGTGACAAAAACACAATAAGTGACAAAAACACTACAATAAGGGACAAAAACACTACATAAGTTACAAAAACACTACAATAAGTGACAAAAACACTACAATAAGTGACAAAAACACTACATAAGTTACAAAAACACTACAATAAGTGACAAAAACGCAACTAAAAGTGACAAAAACACTACAATAAGTGACAAAAACACTACAATAAGTGACAAAAGTGCAACTAAAAGTGAAAAAACTACAGTAAGTACCTAAAACGCAACTAAAAGTGACAAAAAACACTACAATAAATGACAAAAACACTACAATAAATGACAAAAACACTACAGTAAGTGACAAAAAAACAACAATAAGTGACAAAAACGCAACTAAAAGTGACAAAAACACTACAATAAATGACAAAAAATTCAACAATTGACAAAAACACTACAATAAGTGACAAAAACACTACAATAAGTGACAAAAATACTACAATAAGTGACAAAAGTGCAACTAAAAGTGAAAAAACTACAGTAAGTACCTAAAACGCAACTAAAAGTGACAAAAAACACTACAATAAATGACAAAAACACTACAATAAATGACAAAAACACTACAGTAAGTGACAAAAAAACAACAATAAGTGACAAAAACGCAACTAAAAGTGACAAAAACACTACAATAAATGACAAAAAATTCAACAATTGACAAAAACACTACAATAAGTGACAAAAACACTACAATAAGTGACAAAAATACATCTAAAAGCGATAAATAATCTACAGAAGTCGACCCACGTGGAAACCAGAGCTCCACGTCGTCACTTCGTCCCTCCAGGGCCGTCCATCTCGCACCAACCTTTGTCTAAAAGTTAAAATTTTCCACGCCGGTGTCAGATGAACATAATATCGCCGCCCTGGTGTTGAACAAAGGCACGAGCGGCGTTTTGCTCTCAGATTTCTGGGTCAAACTGTGGGTCCAAACGCCCTCGGGATCACGTCTCCTCCAGAGGTTTACGCCGTCTTTGTGAAAAAACCACCGGATTTTTCCATTCGCAGACAATGGAGGCTATTTTTAGTGCAGAAGTAGAGCTTTTCTGTGAATTTGCATGTTCTTCTCTGTAATCTTCACCTGTCGAGCGTGAACACCTGATCCTGCAGCTCCGCACAAAACCAACTAAGAGCAGCACAATTAATCTGTATGAAATCTGCTCGACCTGTGGTTTAGATTTGGTAAAGCAAGAAGGGACAAAAACGCAAGTAAAAGCAAGAAAAATGCGACGGTGGCAAAAACGCGACTAAAAATAACAAAGACATAACTAACAAAAACATAACTAATAACAAAAAGGCAACAGAAAGTGAGAAAAATGCATCAAAAGCAACAAAAGCATGAGTACATACTAAACGTGAAAAACAACGCAACCAAAAGGGACAAAAATGATACTAAAACCAGGACTAAACCAGGTCTAAACACGTGACCTAAACCAGGTCTAAACCAGGATCAAAGCAGGATTAAACCAGGTCTAAACCAGGATCAAAGCAGGACTAAACCAGGTCTAAACATGTGACCTAAACCAGGCCTAAACCAGGACTAAAGCAGGACTAAACCAGGTCTAAATAGCTGGCCTAAACCAGGACTAAACCAGGTCTAAACATGTGACCTAAACCAGGCCTAAACCAGGACTAAAGCAGGACTAAACCAGGTCTAAATAGCTGGCCTAAACCAGGTCTAAACCAGGACCAAACCAGGTCTAAACCAGGACTAAACCAGGTCTAAACACCTGACCTAAATCAGGACTAAACCAGGTCTAAATAACTGGCCTAAAGCAGGACTAAACCAGGTCTAAATAGCTGGCCTAAACCAGGTCTAAACCAGGATCAAAGCAGGACTAAACCAGGTCTAAATAACTGGCCTAAACCAGGACTAAACCAGGTCTAAACATGTGACTTAAACCAGGCCTAAACCAGGACTAAACCAGGTCTAAACACATGACCTAAACCAGGTCTAAACCAGGACTAAACCAGGTCTAAACACGTGACCTAAACCAGGTCTAAATAACTGGCCTAAACCAGGTCTAAACCAGGATCAAAGCAGGACTAAACCAGGTCTAAACATGTGACCTAAACCAGGCCTAAACCAGGACTAAAGCAGGACTAAACCAGGTCTAAATAGCTGGCCTAAACCAGGTCTAAACCAGGTCTAAACATGTGACCTAAACCAGGCCTAAACCAGGACTAAAGCAGGACTAAACCAGGTCTAAATAGCTGGCCTAAACCAGGTCTAAACCAGGACTAAACCAGGTCTAAACACCTGACCTAAATCAGGACTAAATCAGGTCTAAATAACTGGCTTAAACCAGGACTAAATCAGGTCTAAACCAGGACTAAAGCAGGACTAAACCAGGACTAAAGCAGGACTAAAGAAGGACTAAATCAATAACAAGAGATAAAAGACGTGTTGAGGGCCAGATCATGTCCCTTGGAGGGCCTGATTTGGTCCGCGGGCCTTCATTTGAATAGCCCCTTTTTTTTTTAATCGCTCGTTTTGTAACTTTTCCCACCATAAACGATAAATTCAACATTCAAATATGTTCAACACAACATTCATTATATTATCTTGGTTTCGATGTATTCCCTGATTGTTCTTGTACCAGAGCGTTCATCAGTCACAAAAGCACAGGCTCGATTTGACCCAGATGCCCTGCCAGCAGCTCCCACATGTGACTCCGGCCCACAATAATCTGCCTCTGGGCCGCGCGGCTCATATTTGGACACGAGCTAAACGGCTTGACCCGAGGATTATGAACACGGAGCGTCTGTAATCCGCTCCGGGACCAGACGGACGGGTTTACGACGCTCCAATTAGGAATATCGCACCAACACCGCGACGATTAACGCTAACGAGGTTCAGAGGTGTCGTCTGCTGTTTGTTCAGTTACAGATGGTTTTATTGCTCTGAAACGACCTGCGTTCTGACACGTCTCCACAAATCTGACCTTTAGTGACAAAAACGCTACAATAAGTGACAAAAGTGCAACTAAAATCGACAAAAAGACTACAATAAGTGACAAAAACGCTACAATAAGTGACAAAAACACTACAATAAGTAACAAAAACACTACAATAAATGACAAAAACACTACAATAAATGACAAAAACACTACAATAAGTGACAAAAACACTACAATAAATGACAAAAACGCTACAATAAGTGACAAAAACACTACAATAAGTGACAAAAACACTACAATAAGTGACAAAAACACTACAATAAGTGACAAAAACACTACAATAAGTGACAAAAACACTACAGTAAATGACAAAAACACTACAATAAGTGACAAAAACACTACAATAAGTGACAAAAACACTACAATAAATGACAAAAACGCTACAATAAGTGACAAAAACACTACAATAAGTGACAAAAACACTCCAGTAAGTGACAAAAACACTACAATGACAAAAACGCTACAATAAGTGACAAAAACACTACAGTAAATGACAAAAACACTACAGTAAATGACAAAACACTACAATAAGTGACAAAAACGCTACAATAAGTGACAAAAACGCTACAATAAGTGACAAAACACTACAATAAGTGACAAAACACTACAATAAGTGACAAAAACACTACAATAAATGACAAAACACTACAATAAATGACAAAACACTACAATAAGTGACAAAACACTACAATAAGTGACAAAAACACTACAATAAGTAACAAAACACTACAATAAGTGACAAAACGCTACAATAAGTGACAAAAACACTACAATAAGTGACAAAACACTACAATAAGTGACAAAAACACTACAATAAGTGACAAAACACTACAATAAGTGACAAAACACTACATTAATTGACAAAAACACTACAATAAATGACAAAAACACTACAATAAGTGACAAAAACACTACAATAAGAGAAAAAAAAACTACAAAAAAACACTACAATAAATGACAAAAACACTACAATAAATGACAAAAACGCTACAATAAGTGACAAAAACACTACAATAAGTGACAAAAACACTACAATAAGTGACAAAAACACTACAATAAATGACAAAAACACTACAATAAGTGACAAAAACACTACAATAAATGACAAAACACTACAATAAGTGACAAAAACACTACAATAAATGACAAAACACTACAATAAGTGACAAAAACACTACAATAAGTGACAAAAACACTCCAGTAAGTGACAAAAACACTACAATGACAAAAACGCTACAATAAGTGAAAAAAACACTACAATAAATGACAAAAACACTCCAATAAGTGACAAAAACACTACAATAAGTGACAAAAACGCTACAATAAGTGACAAAAACGCTACAATAAATGACAAAACACTACAATAAGTGACAAAAACACTACAATAAGTGACAAAAACACTCCAATAAGTGACAAAAACACTACAATAAATGACAAAAACGCTACAATAAGTGACAAAAACGCTACAATAAGTGACAAAAACGCTACAATAAGTGACAAAAACGCAACTAAAAGTGACAAAAACACTACAATAAGTGACAAAAACACTACATTAAATGACAAAAACACTACAGTAAATGACAAAACACTACAATAAGTGACAAAAACGCTACAATAAGTGACAAAAACGCTACAATAAGTGACAAAAACACTCCAATAAATGACACAAACGAAACAATAAGTGACAAAAACACTCCAATAAGTGACAAAAACGCTACAATAAGTGACAAAAACGCTACAATAAGTGACAAAAACACTACAATAAGTGACAAAAACACTACAATAAGTGACAAAAACACTCCAATAAATGACAAAAACACTACAATAAGTGACAAAAACACTCCAATAAGTGACAAAAACGCTACAATAAGTGACAAAAACGCTACAATAAATGACAAAAACACTACAATAAATGACAAAAACACTACAATAAGTGACAAAAACACTACAATAAGTGACAAAAACACTACTATAAGTGACAAAAACACTACAATAAGTGACAAAAACACTACAATAAGTGACAAAAACACTACTATAAGTGACAAAAACACTACAATAAGTGACAAAAACACTACAGTAAATGACAAAAACACTACTATAAGTGACAAAAACGCTACAATAAGTGACAAAAACACTCCAATAAGTGACAAAAACACTACAATAAGTGACGAAAACACTCCAATAAGTGACAAAAACGCTACAATAAGTGACAAAAACGCTACAATAAGTGACAAAAACACTACAATAAGTAACAAAAACACTCCAATAAGTGACAAAAACGCTACAATAAGTGACAAAAACACTACAATAAGTAACAAAAACACTCCAATAAATGACAAAAACACTACAATAAGTGACAAAAACACTCCAATAAGTGACAAAAACGCTACAATAAATGACAAAACACTACAATAAGTGACAAAAACACTACAATAAGTGACAAAAACACTCCAATAAATGACAAAAACACTCCAATAAATGACAAAAACGCAACTAAAAGTGACAAAAACACTACAATAAGTGACAAAAACACTACAGTAAATGACAAAAACACTACAATAAGTGACAAAACACTACAATAAATGACAAAACACTAGAATAAATGACAAAAACACTACAATAAATGACAAAACACTACAATAAATGACAAAAACACTACAGTAAGTGACAAAAACACTACAATAAATGAGAAAAACACTACAATAAGTGACAAAAAAATTAACAATAATCGACAAAAACGCAACTAAAAGTGACAAAAACACTACAATAAATGACAAAACACTACAATAAATGACAAAACACTAGAATAAATGACAAAACACTAGAATAAATGACAAAAACACTACAGTAAGTGACAAAAACAATAAGTGACAAAACACTACAATAAGTGACAAAAACACTATTGTAAGTGACAAAAACACTATTGTAAGTGACAAAAACACTACAATAAGTGACAAAAACACTACAATAAGTGAGAAAAACACTACAATAAGTGACAAAAAAATTAACAATAATCGACAAAACGCAACTAAAGTGACAAAAACACTACAATAAATGACAAAACACTACAATAAATGACAAAACACTAGAATAAATGACAAAACACTACAATAAATGACAAAACACTACAGTAAGTGACAAAAACAATAAGTGACAAAACACTCCAATAAGTGACAAAAACGCTACAATAAGTGACAAAAACGCTACAATAAGTGACAAAAACACTACAATAAGTAACAAAAACACTCAATAAGTGACAAAAACGCTACAATAAGTGACAAAAACACTACAATAAGTAACAAAAACACTCCAATAAATGACAAAAACACTACTATAAGTGACAAAAACACTCCAATAAGTGACAAAAACGCTACAATAAGTGACAAAAACGCTACAATAAGTGACAAAAACACTACAATAAGTGACAAAAACACTCCAATAAGTGACAAAAACACTCCAATAAATGACAAAAACACTACAATAAGTGACAAAAACACTACTACAAGTGACAAAAATGCATCTAAAAGTGACAAAAACACTAGAATAAATGACAAAACACTAGAATAAATGACAAAACACTAAAATAAATGACAAAAACACTACAATAAATGACAAAAACACTACAGTAAGTGACAAAAACAATAAGTGACAAAAACACTACAATAAGTGACAAAAACACTACAGTAAATGACAAAAACACTACAATAAGTGACAAAAACACTACAATAAGTGACAAAAACACTACAATAAGTGACAAAAACACTACAATAAGTGACAAAAACACTACAATAAGTAACAAAAACACTACAATAAGTGACAAAAACGCTACAATAAGTGACAAAAACACTACAATAAGTGACAAAAACACTCCAGTAAGTGACAAAAACACTACAATAAGTGACAAAACACTACAATGACAAAACGCTACAATAAGTGACAAAAACACTACAATAAATGACAAAAACACTCCAATAAGTGACAAAAACACTACAATAAGTGACAAAAACGCTACAATAAGTGACAAAAACGCTACAATAAGTGACAAAAACACTCCAATAAATGACAAAAACACTACAATAAGTGACAAAAACGCTACAATAAGTGACAAAAACGCTACAATAAGTGACAAAAACACTCCAATAAGTGACAAAAACGCAACTAAAAGTGACAAAAACACTACAATAAGTGACAAAAACACTACAATAAATGACAAAACACTACAATAAGTGACAAAAACACTACAATAAGTGACAAAAACACTACAATAAGTGACAAAAACACTACAATAAGTGACAAAAATGCATCTAAAAGCGATAAATAAGCTACAGAAGTCGACCCACGTGGAAACCAGAGCTCCACGTCGTCACTTCGTCCGTACCGAGCCGTCCATCTCGCACCAACCTTTGTCTAAAAGTTAAAATTTTCCACGCCGGTGTCAGATGAACATAATATCGCTCTGAAACGACCTGCGTTCTGACACATCTCCACAGATCTGACCTGTAACGTGGCCTGCTTGTCTGCATTCAGATAAAGAAATGTAATGCCGTACAGTGGAACATTACAGGGAAACACTAACATCTTCATTAGAGGTGCAGCTAACGATTAGTTTAGCAGTCGAGAGTCAAATTATTTAAACACATTTTAACCAAACAAAAGGTTGAAATATGAGACTGAAGGTTTGTAAAGACAGAGTGTTTATGAATGTGTTTTATTTATGAAAATCTGAAATAGTTTATTATATTTTTTCTAGGGCTGTATTCGAAATGAGATCTGCCCCATCCTCCAATTAGTCGACTAAAAGGGGGCGTGGCAAAAATACATCAAAACCACAAAGGCTACGTTCACACTGCAGGGTATGATGCCCAATTCGGATTTTTTGTTTAAATCCGATTTTTTAATGTGGTTGTTCACGTTACAAAAAAAATGCGATTGCCGTTTGTATCTGGTGTGAACGGAATGCGGCGTAAAGTCATGTGCAATATTAAGCCCACTGTGCAATATTAAGCCCACTGTGCAATATTAAGTCCACTGTGCAATATTAAGTCCACTTATAAACTGTACATGATCATGTGAATATAATAGACAAGGATAGTATAGTTAAGCTTATTGTAAAATTGTTCATATCGGGGGTTTAGTTGACTATTGTTCATATCGGGGGTTTAGTTGACTATTGTTCATATCGGGGGTTTAGTTGATTATTGTTCATATCGGGGGTTTAGTTGACTATTGTTCATATCGGGGGTTTAGTTGACTATTGTTCATATCGGGGGTTTAGTTGATTATTGTTCATATCGGGGGTTTAGTTGACTATTGTTCATATCGGGGAGTTTAGTTGATTATTGTTCATATCGGGGTTTAGTTGACTATTGTTCATATCGGGGTTTAGTTGACTATTGTTCATATCGGGGTTTAGTTGATTATTGTTCATATCGGGGTTTAGTTGACTATTGTTCATCTCGGGGGTTTAGTTGATTATAGTTGATATCGAGGTTTAGTTGATTATTGTTCATATTGGGGGTTTAGTTGACTATTGTTCATATCGGGGGTTTAGTTGACTATTGTTCATATCGGGGGTTTAGTTGACTATTGTTCATATCGGGGGTTTAGTTGATTATTGTTCATATCGGGGGTTTAGTTGACTATTGTTCATATCGGGAGTTTAGTTGATTATGGTTCATATCGGGAGTTTAGTTGACTATTGTTCATATCGGGGTTTAGTTGACTATTGTTCATATCGAGGTTTAGTTGACTATTGTTCATATCGGGGTTTAGTTGATTATTGTTCATATCAGTTTAGTTGACTATTGTTCATATAGGGGGTTTAGTTGACTATTGTTCATATCGGGGGTTTAGTTGACTATTGTTCATATCGGGGGTTTAGTTGACTATTGTTCATATCGGGGGTTTAGTTGACTATTGTTCATATCGGGGGTTTAGTTGATTATTGTTCATATCGGGGTTTTAGTTGATTATTGTTCATATCGGGGGTTTAGTTGACTATTGTTCATATCGGGGGTTTAGTTTACTATTGATCATATCGGGGGTTTAGTTGACTATTGTTCATATCGAGTTTAGTTGATTATTGTTCATATTGAGGGTTTAGTAGACTATTGTTCATATCGGGGGTTTAGTTGACTATTGTTCATATCGGGGGTTTAGTTGACTATTGTTCATATCGGGGGTTTAGTTGACTATTGTTCATATCGGGGGTTTAGTTGATTATTGTTCATATCGGGGGTTTAGTTGACTATTGTTCATATCGGGGGTTTAGTTGATTATTGTTCATATCGGGTTTTTTGTTGATTATTGTTCATATCGGGTGTTTAGTTGATTATTGTTCATATCGGGGGTTTAGTTGACTATTGTTCATATCGGGGGTTTAGTTGACTATTGTTCATATCGGGGGTTTAGTTGACTATTGTTCCTTGTTCATATCGGGGGTTTAGTTGACTATTGTTCATATCGGGGAAGTTTAAGTTGACTATTGTTCATATCGGGGAGTTTAGTTGACTATTGTTCATATCGGGGTTTAGTTGACTATTGTTCATATCGGGGTTTAGTTGACTATTGTTCATATCGAGGTTTAGTTGACTATTGTTCATATCAGGGGTTTAGTTGACTATTGTTCATATCGGGGTTTAGTTGACTATTGTTCATATCGGGTTTAGTTGACTATTGTTCATATCGGGGGTTTAGTTGACTATTGTTCATATAGGGGTTTTAGTTGACTATTGTTCATATCGGGGTTTAGTTGACTATTGTTCATATCGGGGGTTTAGTTGACTATTGTTCATATCGGGGGTTTAGTTGACTATTGTTCATATCGGGGGTTTAGTTGATTATTGTTCATATCGGGGGTTTAGTTGATTAATAAAGACACTTTATAAGTTAAATGGGGTTGATCATTATAGAGCTATTTTATTTTTTACCTTATATATATATATCTTATTTTGTTTATAATTCTTTACTGTCTCTACTGGTCGTCAAGAATAAAAGTAATTCTGATTCTGATTCTGATTATGCGGCCGACAGGAGCACAAAAGAACACAACATCACACGCAGCGTACTGTGTTTACGGAAGTAAACATGGATCCAACTGGAGAACCTCTCAGTCGTGAAGCATTTGTGGCAATTTGTAGATATTTATGCAACCGGGGCCAACAGTTTACCAATCACATTATTTTAAGAAGACGGTTAAATTTCGCGTGGAGGTTTTTTTTATTTTCCGCTGGCACTGCAGCCAGGAGCGCTTAATCCCTCGCTCGGCCAACTCCTTCGCCATCTCCTCAAAAACCGCCCGATTACGATGCAAACCTTCAATTTTTGCCTGAATTGATTGGTCACCCCATATATTTATCGGCTCACAAACTTCTTCCTTTTTCCACTGACAGTTTTCGGCGCCCTCGTGCCTCGTCCGCCATTTCTTTCCGCTTTCGTCTCTTGTTTTTTGGCGCTTTCCACTTTGACTCAAAATGATGACGTGTTTTGGTGATGACAGGAGTTGTTCAGATTGAAGTCACATTCTAAAAGTGCGGATACATATCGGATTTATATCCACATACGAAAGTGGACTGGGTCGGATTTGAAAAAATCTGAATTGTGCCGTTCACACTGCCACGAAAAAAATTCACATTCACAAAAGTCACATTTGGGCAAAATAAATCCGATTTGACCTGCAGTGTGAACGTAGCCAAAGTATCTCCGTGTATCTGACACAAACCGCACTTAAAAGAAAGAAACTGCACAAGAGTTCATTAAAAAAATAATCATTTATACAGAAAAGTACAAGTAAACAGTGTATTTATGTGTTAGAGACACATATTTACTCCAAGCTCTTCAGCCGACTCACTCCACATCTTCTCGTTTTTGTTACATTAATTATTTTATTTGCATTCAACACATTTGTCTACAAACAAAAACCTTGGCTGAATAAGACACCATCGATTAAAGGATGACAGGTGTTTTCTTGATTAAATAAAGGTTAAAGTCTCTATTTCAGGTTCTCAAAATGTTCTAAATATGACTCAGTTTGGTGGGACGGCACCACACTACAAAAAGTGGATTTTAAGAAAGTAAAAAAGTCTTATAACAAGACATATTCTTTTTTCTCTAAAAAGAAAAAAAAATCTCATCTAGGAAAAAAATCTTAAGACAAAAAATCTTATTTTAAGAAATAAAACCTAGCCTTTTCTTATTAAGATATATTTTCTGTATTTTTCTCTCTATTAGTTGGATTTATGTCACTTTAAGTTGCGTTTTTGTCTGCTTTAGTCGTGTTTTGTCAGCGAAAATGTCTTACTTTTAAATGTTTTAGTCGAGGTTTAAACGTTGGACAAACGTGAAAAGTACCAGGGTTTGAAAGATTACCACTTTAGTCTCTTAGATTTTATTTTGTACCACACTTTATAGCCCAGTCTTAGTCGACTAATCCCTTGATTTTCAACCAGTGTGCCATGGAACACGAATGTCCAACTTGGACTCACACATTTTAAATAAAAATACTATTTGAAGCGACCGGAACATATTTCTATAACAAAAAAGAAGGCAAAAAAAACAATCACAACTGCAAAATTTAAAGGACTAGACACTTTTTGACACAGTACATCAGAGTTTGTTTACCAAAAGGTGTAAAAGGTGGTGTGCCGTGGTAACTTTTCAACCAAAAAAAGTGCGCCGTGACTCAAAAAAGGTTGAAAATCACTGGACTAATCGGTCGACGGGGCAGGTTTTTAGTCGATAAACAATACCTTTCGTTGACTTCAGCCTTAACAACAGAACGATTTGTGTAAAAAGCGTACCAAAGTGCAGCAGTCATAAGCAGATGTGTAATCTATTATCGATCGATACAAAATCCAACGCTGGACTCATGACCCTCCCACGAATCCATGAACCACAGCTCCTTTAACCTGAGCCTGACGCAACACACAGCGATCACCCTGACCTTTGACCTCTGACCTCTGACCCTCGTCTGATGTGAAAACAAACACGTGTCACGCCAAAGCACAAGGTCACGGGTTCTGCTCAACAACAATCGGAGCCATCAGAAAAGCCAGACTCTTTTCTCTCTGTCTGTTTCAGTTGCATTTTTGTCTATTTTAGTTGCATTTTGTCACTTTCAGTTGCATTTTTGTCTATTTTAGCTGCATTTTTGTCACTTTTAGTTGAGCTCTTGTCTCTTTTAGCTGCATTTTTGTCACTTTTAGTTGTGCTCTTGTCTCTTTTAGTTGCATTTTGTCACTTTTAGTTGCGCTCTTGTCTATTTTAGTTGCATTTTTGTCACTTTCAGTTGCGCTCTTGTCTCTTTTAGTTGCATTTTTGTCACTTTCAGTTGTGCTCTTGTCTCTTTTAGTTGCATTTTGTCACTTTTAGTTGTGCTCTTGTCTCTTTTAGTTGCATTTTGTCACTTTCAGTTGCGCTCTTGTCTCTTTTAGTTGCATTTTGTCACTTTCAGTTGCGCTCTTGTCTCTTTTAGTTACATTTTTGTCACTTTCAGTAGCGCTCTTCTCACTTTTAGTTGCATTTTTGTCACTTTTAGTTGTGCTCGTCTATTTTAGTTAAATTTTTGTCACTTTCAGTAGCGCTCTTCCCACTTTTAGTTGCATTTTTGTCACTTTCAGTTGCGCTCTTGTCTCTTTTAGTTGCATTTTTGTCACTTTCAGTTGCGTTTAGGTCAATTTTAGTCACTTGACGTCACATTTTTGCAGCTTTCAGTTGTATTTTTGCGCTATTAGTTGTTTTTGTTATTTTCAGTCACACTTATGTCACTTAAAGTTGTGTTTTCGTAACTTTTAGTTGCATTTTGTCACTTTTAGTTGCGCTCTTGTCTATTTTAGTTGCATTTTTGTCACTTTTAGTTGTGCTCTTGTCTCTTTTAGTTACATTTTTGTCACTTTTAGTTGTGCTCTTGTCTCTTAGTTGCATTTTGTCACTTTTAGTTGCGCTCTTGTCTATTTTAGTTACATTTTTGTCACTTTTAGTTGCGTGCTCTTGTCTATTTTAGTTGCATTTTTGTCACTTTTAGTTGTGCTCTTGTCTCTTTTAGTTGCATTTAGTCACTTTTAGTTGTGCTCTTGTCTCTTTTAGTTGCATTTTTGTCACTTTCAGTTGCGTTTTTGGTCAATTTTAGTCAGATTTTGTCACTTGACGTCACATTTTTGCAGCTTTCAGTTGTATTTTTGTGCTATTAGTTGTGTTTTTGTTACTTTCAGTCACACTTTTGTCACTTAAAGTTGTGTTTTCGTAACTTTTAGTTGCATTTTTTGTCATTTTTAAGTTGCATTTTTTCACTTTGTTGTTTTTGTCACTTTAAATTGCATTTTGACACTTTGCATTGGATTTTTGCAGCTTTCTGTTGTATTTTTGTTGCTATTAGTTGTGTTTTCATCACTTTCAGTCACTTTCAGTTGCATTTTGTCACTTTCAGCTGGCGTTTTAGTTGCACTATTGCAGCTTTCAGTTGTAATTTTGTCACTATTGGTTGTGTTTTTGTTTCTTTTTGTCGCACTTTTGTCACTTTCAGTTGCGCTTCTGTCTTTTATGTGTGTTTTTCTCTCTTTTAGTTGGACTTATGTCACTTTAAGTTGCGTTTTTGTCTCCTTTAGTTGTGTACCAGGGTTTGAAAGATTACAACATGAGTCTCTTACAGTTTTTATTTTGTACCACATTTTTGAGATATCTTTTACATTTTTAAACAACATATTCAATATTAGAGCTGCAACTAATACAATTATTTTATTTTTCAATTATTTATATTGTAATTTTTGTTATTCCAAACAAATTTTTTACCAAATAAAGGTTGAAATGTGGCGACTGAAGGCTTCTAGATATATTTTTTTTTAACAAATAAAGTGTATTTTTGATTAAAATCCAAAATTGTTTATCATTTTTTGACATTTTGATTTAATAAAGTCACTGTTTGTGTTATAAAAGGTCATTTCATATGTTTTTTAGAGTCTGTTTAGTGCAAAGAAACATTACAATTATAAAAATAAAACTACACATTCACAATATTATCGATAATATCATCAAATCTATTCAGTTGAAGCTCAAGTATTGCTCAAAAATGGAACAAACTGACGAATTAATCCAAAAATAGTGCATATACTGCATATTTAAGTCTATTTTCAATCACTTTTCATGCGTTTTTTACACTTTTCTTGAACTTTAGCTCCGTCCCCTGTCACTTTTCTTTTCAAGCGCCTCTCCCTCCGTCTCCTCCATTAGCGCTGCCTCCAGTGTTTACACAAGGCGGCGGGAGTGGGTTTGTGGCGGCGCTCAGATAAACCAGGCCCATAAACGCACCTCGGGCAGACAGTGTTTTGACAGCGGTCCAGCGCGTGGACGACGCCATGTTTGTTTAACCGAAACGCCGGGCTAAAATTAGCTGTGGTTTCCCAGCGAGCGCTAAAAATGGACAGGGTCTATATTTGAGGCCGTTTTTATGACGCGTCGACGCGCGGAGGACTTATTTGGCCCGGCGTGGTTTCCCCGAGACTTTGAGGGGAATTTCTGCGTCTGAAATTGAAGTTTGAAGGACAAATATTGCACAGAATTAATGTTTTTAATCGTTGTTCCTCGTCAAAAATGCGCCCGGAGTCGTTTTTAGCGTCGTTTGCGCTAGTTTCATTAATCCTGTTCACGAGGTCCTCTTCTCTGAGCCTCACAAAAACGTTCACATTCAAATTTCACATTAACATTTTTCTTTTTTTTTTTTTTTTTTTGTCTTTTAAACTTGTTACTTTGGTGTCGAACTTGAAGTAATGTCTTTTAGTGAGGCGTTTCCTCATTGGAATTTGTGTTAGCGCTCCATCTATTGGCAGCAGAGGGAGCTCACCCGACATGCGACTGTAAGCACGAGAGCTGCACGATTAATCAAAATCGTAATTTGAATGGATGCGGTTAGCAAACGGCAAAGGCTGCAGTTGTATTCTGCATAAAAACTGCTTAACCTGTAGTTTAGATTTGTTACATGTTCTGAAACAAGCAACAAAAACGCAACTAAAAGACACAAAAACGTAACTAAAAGCAACAAAAATGTGTCAAAAAAAAGGCAAAAAGGCAATTTTAAGTGACATAAACACTGGGAAAAGTGAGAAATGTGCAACTAAAAGCAACAAAAACGAGTCAAAAAATGTTAAAACCCCGACTTTAAACAACATAAACATTAGGAAAAGTGACATAAGCACAACTAAAAGTGACTAAAACGCAACTAAAATTAACAAAAACGTGTCCAAAAATGTCAAAAAACGACTTTAAGTCAGAAAAAATTTGATATTTTTCCTAAATCGTGCCACTTTAATAAGCACAGAGACAAAAATGCTCAGTCTGTGATGACTTTATGAACTCACAAAGTGTTTTGTGAGAAGAAGAAGAGGGACCTCTCGTAGAAACAGCATTAATGTAAACACAAAATCCACTCCCTAATAAGTTACAGTTTACAACTCCAACGCCAATATTTGTGTCTCTTTGTAAGGATTTCTTGAATGAACTTGAAAGATGAAACTGACTCAAAGTTTAAAGATTCAGAAACTCTTTTTAATTCGTTTATTCGAAGTTACAGTTTCAAATTCTATTTATGGATATTTATAAAAACAACTGTTACTCAAAAAGTATACAGAAATAGAAACTCCAAATAAGTTTTATCTGGATTGAAAAAAAAACAGTCAGAAACTTTTTTCGTCTTCTACAGTTTTGTTTTTAGCGATAGAACTGGAATTGCAGCATTTGGGAAAAATATGGGGAAAAAAATGCAACTTTTTTCTACTTTTTTGCGATTTATTAGGTCATTTATCTGTTTGGAATAATAAACACGATCTTATTGATTATTATAGTGCTGGAGTTTGAAGTGTGAGTGTTGTGTAAATGTAAACATAGTCTAAAAACGACACACGAGCTGCAAAAATGCAAATGAATGCCTTGGCAAACTTGTTCTGCGAGCCTCGTGTTAAAAATAGAAACACGTGAAAATCTTTTGTTCTTTAGCATATTTCTCGAACAACAATCAAGATATTATGCATTTTTGACATATTTCCCACTTTTAACTGCAACTTTCCTTTCGTTTTCATGCTTTTTATTCTCGTGTTTTTGCAGCTTTTTGACAGTTTATGATCCGACGATCTGCTGTAGCTCATTTGTTTACCTTTTATTTACGATATTGTGGCGCATGTAAAACATTATGTAAATATGTTCTGTCTCAATAAGCGCTATTTTTACACACTATACCGGTAAAGCCCTTTTCATCTCTCAATAAACTACAGTTAAGGTTGAAATCTTCGAAAACGCAACTGAGATTTTTGTGACAGACGAGTGGGACAAAATCGACTCAATTTAGGACCATTTTGTCGATTTTGTCACTTTTAATTTCGTTTTTGTCACTTTTAGTTTCGCTTTTGCCATATTGGTTGCATTTCTTGATGCTTTCATCTGCGCTTTTAATCACTTTTAGTTGTGTTTTCATCTTTCAACATTAATAAGCATTTTCATGATAACAGGAGTGCAGAGGGAGCGCAAAAAGCATAAAAATACAAAAATAAGAGCACAAGGATAGCTGATACTGTGACTCAAAACAGAGTCACTGGACACGTTCAAACCAAAATTAAAGTCCCATTTTGTCCACTCTGTCTGTCAAAATTCAAGTGCTTTCATGGTGATTTCAAGCACTCTGGTTGTTAGCAGTGATGAAAACAAAACTAAAAGCGACAAAAGGCAAAGAGATGAAATATCAAAAGTGCAACTAAAAGTGACATTAAAACGAAACTGGTGCTTATAAATCAATTAAATGATCTGAAATGATAAAAATACTTATTTTGACAGTAAAACTGCTAATAATCCTTCGAGATAAAATTCTGTAAAACTGAGCTGACTTTGATCGATTCTAATGCACTGAGCTAAATCTGGGACGGATCTGGACCAAACTAAAGTTCGAAATCTGGGACTCAAACAACAATCTAGGACACTTGCAACGATTTTGTCACTTTTAGTTTTGTTTTTGTCATGAAGTTGCGCTTTATCAATTTTAGTTGTACTTTGATGCTTACTGCTACACTTTTGTCGCTTTTTGTTAGGTTTTCATCTCTTCAACAAACACGGTTGCTTGTAAACTTTGAAAACGCTTTGAATTGTTTATGACAGACAGTGGATGTACTGGATCTTTTATTTTGATTTGAACGTGTCGTGACTCTGTTTTAGTCACAGTGATGCGCCTCCAGTTTCTTATATTTGTATTTTTAGGCTTTTGGCACTTCTGGTCCTGTTGACGCTTTCATGTTTAGCAAAGAAAGACAGCAAAGAAACAAAAAAAAAAAAAAAAAAAAATTAGATTACTTCTGAGTTTCGATAGCTATTTTGACAGTAAAAATTGCTAAGAACTTCTGATAATAATTGTGAAAAAAATTCAAAAACTGAGCCAGACTTCGATCGATTCAATGCACTGAGCTAAAATCCTGGACCAGATCTTCACTCAAACTGTCTAAATCTAAATGTAATGATAGAAATAAAGGTGTAGCGCTGTACGACTTCTCCACGGGCAAAGGTATTTTGGCAAGGTTTCATGCAGGCTTTTAATCAATAAAAACACTTGTAATTGAATAAAAACATGATGACTTATTTAAATTAAAGCTACAAATAGGAATATTTCATGTGTAGTTATAACAATTTTATGCAATAGTTAATAAGACGCACCTATTGTACATTTATTAGAGATATTTTGACATACAGCTGATGGATTGAAAGAAAAGAAAGAGAGCTGAAAATTGGGAAACAATTGGGAAAAACGTGCTAAAATGTAAAAACCTCAATTTAAACAACATAAAAATGATAGGGAGGTGATAAAAAGTACACCTAAATGCGATAAAAACGTATTAATAAATAAAGAGAATGCAAACCTGACTATGAGCGATATTAGACACTAAGAAATGTGACAAAGATGTGAACAAAAGTGGGATAAAATAAAATGTCAAAATCTGACTTTAAGTGACATAAACACTGAAGCAAAGTGACAAACCGCAATCATAAACAAATAAAATGTCAAAAATGTCAAAAACCTGGGACTGAAGTGACATAAACACTAGTTAGAAGTGACAATCATCGCAACTGAAAGCTGATGCAAACTGTGTGTCTGTAAAACTGACTTTGAGCGATATAAACAATACAAGTGATAAAATCAGAACAAAAAGCTTAATAAACACGTGTCAAAAATTACTAAATCCTGACTTTGATATTACATAAACACTGATTAAAGTGACAAAAGCGCATAACACAAAGCGACAGATAACTTTTTAATCATAATCTTTACTACCAGTCTATCGGTTCCCATTACAATACTTTGACCTTTTTCAATAAATTTCTACTGCTTCCTTTAAAATGTGAACTCTGAACAGAAGCCCATTCATTTTAAACTGCAACAATACCGTTAATTAAATCTGATTCTAAGAAGAAACTAAAGACACCAGCTCCTGGGAGCTGATTGTGCACTGAGTGTTTAGGCTGCTCTGTTGAGCTGAGCTGATTTGAGCAGACAGTGGCTCAGCTTGAACTTCCCGCTCGCAGAGAAACAACACAAACACAAACGCCGAGCTAAGAGATTATTAGAATAATAGCTGACAGAAACACAGCTCAGCAGCCAAAGAGGAAGTGAAAAGGGCCAAAGTGGAAGCAAAACTGCTGCGGAAAACTTCATTAATGAGATGAATTGGGCTGAGAGAGATTGCTCAAACCTGGCATTTGATTTGATTCTTCTTAGAAAGCAGCAGAAAACGGCGCCGATATCAGAGTTTTACATTTGAGGTTCCATGACAGAAGTGCAACTAAAATCAACCAAAATCCTAGACTTCAAGTGACTTAAGGACAAAGAAATTTGATAAAACTGCAACTAAACCAATAAAACAGCAAATCTGACTTTGGCAAGTGACAAACACAAGTGAATGATTATAAATGTGCAATTAAAACTAATTCAAAATGTGTCAAAGCCAAATAGATTATAAGTGACGAAGCACAAAGAAATGTGATAAACCAAACAAAAAAATCAACAAAAAATGTGTTCCAAAATGAAAGAAACCCGACTTTATGATAATATTAACATAAGGAAAAGTGATAAAACTAGAATTAAATACAACAGAAATGTATTAAATAGCATCAAAATGTCAAAAACCTGACTTTGGCGATATAATAATAAAGAAATGTGACAAATCCATTAATCTAAAATTTGAATGTGTACAAACAAAAACTTGACTCTATGTGACATAAATGACAAAGAAATGTGACAAAACCACAATCAAAATCTGGAAATAAAATGCAAATGTCAAACTCCTGACTTTAAGTGATTATAAACACAAAGAAATGTGACAAAACCACAACTAAAATCAACAAAAATGTGTCAAAAACTTGACTTTAAGTGACATAAGCACAAAGAATAGTAATGAAAGGTGCAAAAACTGTTACGAAAAACTGACACGAGATGACCACAAAGAGAGATTGAGCGAACCAAGACGGACATGATTCTTCTAGAGCAGAGCGCAGAGTTTATGATCAGAGAAGTAACTAGAAGCAAGAAAATGCAATCAAATAATGTCAAAAACCTGACTTTAAGCGACATAAAATATTAAAGAAATGTGACAAAACCACAAACGCCAAATCAACAAAAATGCAAAGTCAAAACCCTGACTTTAAGTGATATAAACTCAAAGAAATGTGACAAAACCATAACTAAAATCAACAAAATAAAGTCGTCAAAAATCTGACTTTAAGTGATATAAGCACAAAGAAATGTGATAAAACTACAACTAAAATCACCAGTACAAAGTCGTACAAAATGTGACTTTAAGTGATATAAGCACAAAGAAATGTGATAAAGTGGTGCAAAATTGTTATAAAAACTGACACGCAGATGAATTCACAGAGAATAAGTCAAAACCGAGACGGATGGACTCTTTCAGAGTTAGAGCGTATAACGGTGATACCAGTGTTTTGGCATCAGGAGGTTCCATGATAAAAGTGCAACTAGAAGTGGCAAGAAAAATGTGTCAAAAAAAAAAAACAAAAACTCTAATCTAGTGACATAAACACAAGGAAATGTGACAAAACTACAAACTGAAATTAATCTAAATAGTTAAAAATGCAAAAACCTGACTTTCAGGTGACATAAGCAGCAAGTAAAAGTGATAAATCAGTAACTAAAGTACACAGAAACAAAGTCAAAAATGTGTCAAAAATGTCAAAAATCTGACTATAAGTGACATAAGGACAAAGAAATGTGATGAAACCACAACGAAAGTCAACAAAAAGTGTCAAAAACTCGATTTTAAGTGACAAACACATGGAAATGTGACAAAACCATAATCTAAATATCAATAAAATTTATGCGGGTTTTTCCATTCTTCCTGCTTCTTTGAATTAAAGTATGATGCAGGAAAAACTATCCACATAAAAGTGAATTGATTATTATTGAAATGATTGTCAATTAATTTAGCATCAAATAATCGTTAATCACAGAAAAATGGTCTATACATAATAGTTTTGATGGTTTTATACAAGTTTTTCCAGATTTTAGCCGCGTTTTTGACCCTTTTTAGTTTTAGCACTTTTGGTAGCATTTTTGTCACTTTTATTTGCATTTTTGACATTGATTTAAGACTTATCTGTTGCTGTGGCGGCGGTTTTTGTAGGGCTTTAAATTACAAAGCTTATGACACTTTTCTTGCAGCGCTGGTCGCCAGCTTTTAGTTGCACTTTTGTCACTGATATCAGCGCTTTTTGACGCTTTTAGTTGCGCTTTTATACTTAGTATTTTTGTCACTTTAAGTCACGCTGTTGTCATGAAGTCGCGTTTCTCGGTCACTTTAAGTCAATGCTTTTTGTTACTTATAAGTCGCATTTTTGTCGCTTTAAGGTCAGGCTTTTGTCGCTTTTGGCCATGGTCGGTTACTTCTAGTCGCATTTGAGCCGCTTTTAAGTCACGTCCTCAGGTTTGTAGCGTTTTAATTTGGCTCTGATCATTTAATGTATGGTCAGCCTCGCTCTCCTCCCTGTTTCATGCTTCACTGTATTAAATAAATCTGGTATTTCAAAAGGATAAAACACTGAAATGACACAAGCTAACCATCTGCAGAAGTGACAAACTGTTCCGGATCATTCCATCTCGTGGAGGCGCGCTCTGAATCTCTTCCAGTGGAGCTTGATCGTCCTGCTGCAAAATTTTCAGACTCCGCGGGTGCTTTAAATTGCTTGGGTGTTTTATTGTAGTGCTTT
>CM033640.1:26720547-26829696 GCA_019453435.1 Rhinogobius similis
TATTTTAGTTACATTTTTGTCACTTTCAGTTGCGCTTCTTCCCACTTTTAGTTACATTTTTGTCACTGCAGCTTTCTTCCACTTTTAGTTGCATTTTCTTGTCACTTTCAGTTGCGCCTGTCTCTTTTTAGTTGCATTTTTGTCACTTTCAGTATGCTTTAGGGTCAATTTTAGTCACTTGACGTCACATTTTTGCAGCTTTCAGTTGTATTTTTGCGCTATTAGTTGTTTTTGATATTTTCAGTCACACTTATGTCACTTAAAGTTGTGTTTTCGTAACTTTTAGTTGCATTTTGTCACTTTTAGTTGCGCTCTTGTCTATTTTAGTTGCATTTTTGTCACTTTTAGTTGCGCTCTTGTCTATTTTAGTTGCATTTTTGTCACTTTTAGTTGTGCTCTTGTCTCTTTTAGTTGCATTTAGTCACTTTTAGTTGTGCTCTTGTCTCTTTTAGTTGCATTTTTGTCACTTTCAGTTTGCGTCAATTTTAGTCAGATTTTGTCACTTGACGTCACATTTTTGCAGCTTTCAGTTGTATTTTTGTGCTATTAGTTGTGTTTTTGTTACTTTCAGTCACACTTTTGTCACTTAAAGTTGTGTTTTCGTAACTTTTAGTTGCATTTTTGTCATTTTAAGTTGCATTTTTTTCACTTTGTTGTTTTTTGTCACTTTAAATTGCATTTTGACACTTTGCATTGGATTTTTGCAGCTTTCTGTTGTATTTTTGTTGCTATTAGTTGTGTTTTCATCACTTTCAGTCACTTTCAGTTGCATTTTGTCACTTTCAGCTGGCGTTTTAGTTGCACTATTGCAGCTTTCAGTTGTAATTTTGTCACTATTGGTTGTGTTTTTGTTTCTTTTTGTCGCACTTTTGTCACTTTCAGTTGCGCTTCTGTCTTTTATGTGTGTTTTTCTCTCTTTTAGTTGGACTTATGTCACTTTAAGTTGCGTTTTTGTCTCCTTTAGTTGTGTACCAGGGTTTGAAAGATTACGACATGAGTCTCTTACAGTTTTTATTTTGTACCACATTTTGAGATATCTTTTACATTTTAAACAACATATTCAATATTAGAGCTGCAACTAATACAATTATTTTAGTTTTCAATTATTTCTATTGTAAATTTTGATTTTCCAAACAAATTTTTTACCAAATAAAGGTTGAAATGTGGCGACTGAAGGCTTCTAGATATATTTTTTTTTAACAAATAAAGTGTATTTTTGATTAAAATCCAAAATTGTTTATCATTTTTTGACATTTTGATTTAATAAAGTCACTGTTTGTGTTATAAAAGGTCATTTCATATGTTTTTTAGAGTCTGTTTAGTGCAAAGAAACATTACAATTATAAAAATAAAACTACACATTCACAATATTATCGATAATATCATCAAATCTATTCAGTTGAAGCTCAAGTATTGCTCAAAAATGGAACAAACTGACGAATTAATCCAAAAATAGTGCATATACTGCATATTTAAGTCTATTTTCAATCACTTTTCATGCGTTTTTTACACTTTTCTTGAACTTTAGCTCCGTCCCCTGTCACTTTTCTTTTCAAGCGCCTCTCCCTCCGTCTCCTCCATTAGCGCTGCCTCCAGTGTTTACACAAGGCGGCGGGAGTGGGTTTGTGGCGGCGCTCAGATAAACCAGGCCCATAAACGCACCTCGGGCAGACAGTGTTTTGACAGCGGTCCAGCGCGTGGACGACGCCATGTTTGTTTAACCGAAACGCCGGGCTAAAATTAGCTGTGGTTTCCCAGCGAGCGCTAAAAATGGACAGGGTCTATATTTGAGGCCGTTTTTATGACGCGTCGACGCGCGGAGGACTTATTTGGCCCGGCGTGGTGGGAATTTCTGCGTCTGAAATTGAAGTTTGAAGGACAAATATTGCACAGAATTAACGTTTTTAATCGTTGTTCCACGTCCAAAACGCGCCCGGGTTCGTTTTTAGCTTCGTTTGCGCTGGTTTCATTAATCCTGTTCACGAGGTCCTCTTCTCTGAGCCTCACAAAAACGTTCACATTCAAATTTCACATTAACATTTTTCTTTTTTTTTTCTTTTTGTCTTTTAAACTTGTTACTTTGGTGTCGAACTTGAAGTAATGTCTTTCAGTCAGGCGTTTCCTCATTAGAATTTGTGTTAGTGCTCCATCTACTGGCAGCAGAGGGAATTGCGATGGGGAAATAAACAAAAGCTAGCTCACCCGATATGCGGATGTAAGCCCGAGAGCTGCACAATTAATCGAGATCGTAATTTGAATGGAAATAGCAAATGGCAAACGCTGCAGTTGTATTCTGCATAAAAACTACTTAACCTGTAGTTTAGATTTGTTAAAACATGTTCTGAAACAAGCAACAAAAACACAACTAAAAGACACAAAAACGTAACTAAAAGCAACAAAAATGTGTCAAAAAAAAGTCAAAAAGGCAATTTTAAGTGACATAACACTAGGAAAAGTGAGAAAAGAGCAACTAAAAGCAACAAAAACGAGTCAAAAAATTTTAAAACCCCAACTTTAAACAACATAAACATTAGACAAAGCAACAAAAGCACAACTAAAAGTGACTAAAACGCAACTAAAATTAACAAAAACGTGTCAAAAATGTCAAAAAAACGACTTTAAGTCAGAAAAATTTGATATTTTTCCTAAATCGTGCCACTTTAATAAGCACAGAGACAAAAATGCTCAGTCCGTGATGATTTATGAACTCACAAGTGTTTTTGTGAGAAGAGGACCTCGTAAACAGCATTAATGAAATGCGCAAACACAACATTCACTCCTAATGTTACAGTTTACAACTAACGCCAATATTTGTGTCTCTTTTGTGGATTTCTTGAATGAACTTGAGATGAAACGACTAAAGTTTAAGATTCAGAAACTCTTTTTAATTCGTTTATTCAGTTACAGTTTCAAATTCTATTTTATGGATATTTATAAAAACAACTGTTACTCAAAAAGTACAAGAAATAGAAACTCCAAATAAGTTTTATCTGGATTGAAAAAAAAACATTCAGAAACTTTTCGTCTTCTACAGTTTTGAGCGATAGAACTGGAATTGCAGCATTTGGGAAAAATATGGGGGGAAAAAATGCAACTTTTTTTCACTTTTTTGCGATTTATTGGTCATTTTATCTGTTTGGAATAATAAACATGGTCTTATTGATAATATATTGGTGGAGTTTGAAGTGTGAGTGTTGTGTAAATGTAAACATAGTCTAAAAATGACACACGAGCTGCAAAAATGCAAATGAATGCCTTGGCAAACTTGTTCTGCGAGCTCATGTTAAAAATAGAAACACGTGAAAATCTTGTTCTTTAGCATTTCTCGAACAACAATCGAGATATTATGCATTTTTGACATATTTCCCACTTTTAACTGCAACTTTCCTTTCGTTTTCATGGTTTTATGTCATGTTTTTGCAGCTTTTTTGACAGTTTATGATCCGACGATCCGCTGTAGCTCATTTGTTTACCTTGGAACGACAGAGCTTGTATTTACGATGTGTGCGCGTGTAAATCATTATGTAAATATGTTCTGTTCAATGGTGCTATTTTTACACGCCGCGCCGGTAAAAGCCCTTTTCATCTTTCAACAAAACAAACACGATGCTTGAAATCCTTGAAAACGCTTGAATTTTTTGACAGACAGTGGGACAAAATGGGCTCAATTTAGGACCATTTTGTCGATTTTGTCACTTTTAATTTCGTTTTTGTCACTTTTAGTTTCGTTTTTGTCGCTTTTAGTTGCACTTTTGATGCTTTCATCTGCGCTTTTTGTCACTTTTAGTTGTGTTTTCATCTTTCAACATTAATAAGTATTTTCATACATAACAGGAGCAGAGAGCAAAAAAAGCATAAAAATACAAAAATAAGAGCACAAGGAGCGCATACTGTGACTAAAACAGAGTCACGACACGTTCAAATCAAAATTAAAGTCCCATTTTTGTCCACTGTCTGTCAGCAATTCAAGTGTTTTCAAGGATTACAAGCACCGAGTTTGTTGAAAGATGAAAACACAACTAAAAGCGACAAAAAGCGCAGCTGAAAGCATCAAAAGTGCATCTAAAAGCGACAAAAACGCAACTAAAAGCGAAAAAATAGACCAAAATGTCCTAAAATATAAAACACTTATTTTGACAGTAAAAACTGCTAATAATCCTTGATAAAATTCTGTAAAACTGAGCTGACTTTGATCGATTCAATGCACTGAGCTAAACCTGGACTAGATCTGGACCAAACCAAGTCCAAATCTGGACCAAAATGGGCTCAATTCAGGACCATTTTGTCACTTTTAGTTTTGTTTTTGTCGCTTTTAGTTGCGTTTTTGTCACTTTTAGTTGCACTTTTGATTCTTTCAGCTGCACTTTTTGTCGCTTTTTGTTGTGTTTTCATCTTTCAACAAACACGGTGCTTGAAATCCTTGAAAACGCTTGAATTGTTTGACAGACAGTGGACAAAATGGGACTTTTATTTTGATTTGAACGTGTCGCGACTCTGTTTTAGTCACAGTATGCGCTCCTTGTGCTCTTATTTTTGTGTTTTTATGCTTTTTTTGCTCTCTGGTCCTGTTACGTTTTCATGTTTAGTAAAAAGAAAGAAAAAGTAAAGAAAGAAAATACTTGAAATATACTTATTTTGACTGTAAAAATTGCTAATAATCCTTGACTGACTTCGATTGATTCAATGCACTGAGCTAAACCTGGACTAGATCTGGACCAAACCAAGTCCAAATCCAAATGTACTGATAGAAATAAAGGTTTGACGTCGACTACTGAAGTATTCAAGGTTTTCCAGGTATTTTTGATCAATAAAAACACCTGTAATTGAATAAAAACAAGATGAATTATTTAAATTAAAGCCATACTGTGGAACATTTCAAGCAAAGCTATAACAATCTTATGCAATAAAGCATTGCGCACCTATTGTACATTTATTAGAGACATTTTAACATGTTTCTGATGGATTGAAAGAAAAGAAAAAGAGCTGCACTGGGAAAACACTGGGAAAAACGTGCCAAAATGTAAAAAACCTAACTTTAAACAACATAAACATTATGAAAAGCGACAAAAGCGCAACTAAATGCGACAAAAACGTGTCAAATAATGTCAAAAACCCGACTATGAGTGACATTAACACTAAGAAATGTGACAAAGATGCAACAAAAAGTGACAAAAATGTGTCAAAAATCGACTTTAAGTGACATAAACACTAGTTAAAGTGACAAAACCGCAACTACAAGCAACAAAAATGTCAAAAATGTCAAAAACCTGACTTTAAGTGACATAAACACTAGTTAAAGTGACAAAATCGCAACTGAAAGCGACAAAAACGTGTCGAAAAACTGACTTTGAGTGACATAAACACTAGTTAAAGTGACAAAATCACAACTAAAAGTGACAAAAATGTGTCTACAATGTCAAAAACCTGACTTTGAGTAACATAAACACTACTTAAAGTGACAAAAGTGCAACACAAAGTGACAAAAGCTTTCCTAAACACATTCTTTTACCAGTTTATCGGTTCATATTTCAATATTTCGTCAATTCTCCCGGTTGTCTTTAAAATGTGAACTTTGAACAGAAGCCCATTCATTTTAAACGCTCTAAAATACCGTTAATTAAATCCGATTCTGAGAAGAAACTAAAGCACGTTCAGCCTTGTTTCTGACGTTAACGTAGTGTTTGTGGCGTTTCCTGTTGAGCCGAGCCGACGGGAGCAGATTGTGGCTCAGCTGGAACTTCCCGCTCGCAGAGAAACAACACAAACACAAACACCGAGCGCAAGAGATTATTAGAATAATAGCTGACAGAAACACAGCTCGGAGCCAAAACAGGAAGTGAAAAGTGCTAAAGTGGTGCAAAAACTGTTGCGAAAAACGGACACGAGATGAATTCACAGAGAGATTGTCAAACCGAGACGGACGGATTCTTCTAGAGTTAGAGCAGAAAACGGCGCGATACCGTGTTTTACATCAGAGGTTCCATGACAAAAGTGCAACTAAAATCAACCAAACCTGACTTTAAGTGATCTAAGGACAAAGAAATTTGACAAAACCGCAACTAAAATCAACAAAAATGTGTTAAAAACCCGACTTTAAGTGACAAACACAAGGAAATGTGACAAAATCGCAACTAAAATCAACTAAAATGTGTCAAAAATGTGACTATAAGTGACTTAAGCACAAAGAAATGTGACAAAACCAAAACTAAAATCAACAAAAATGTGTCCAAAATGTTAAAAACCCGACTTTAAGTGACATAAACACAAGGAAAAGTGACAAAACTGTAACTAAAAACAACAGAAATGTGTCAAAAATGCATCAAAAATGTCAAAAACCTGACTTTAAGTGACATAAACACAAAGAAATGTGACAAAACCACAACTAAAATCAACAAAAATGTGTCAAAAACCTGACTTTAAGTGACATAAACACAAAGAAATGTGACAAAACCACAACTAAAATCAACAAAAATGTGTCAAAAACCTGACTTTAAGTGACATAAGCACAAAGAAATGTGACAAAACCACAACTAAAATCAACAAAAATGTGTCAAAAACCTGACTTTAAGTGACATAAGCACAAAGAAATGTGACAAAGTGGTGCAAAAACTGTTGCGAAAAACTGACACGAGATGAATTCACAGAGAGATTGTTGAACCAAGACGGACGGATTCTTCTAGAGTTAGAGCGCGTGTGTTTTACATCAGAGAAGCGCAACTAGAAGCAAGAAAAAAGCAACAAAAATGTCAAAAACCTGACTTTAAGTGACATAAACACAAAGAAATGTGACAAAACCACAACTAAAATCAACAAAAATGTGTCAAAAACCTGACTTTAAGTGACATAAACTCAAAGAAATGTGACAAAACCACAACTAAAATCAACAAAAATGTGTCAAAAATCTGACTTTAAGTGACATAAGCACAAAGAAATGTGACAAAACCACAACTAAAATCAACAAAAATGTGTCAAAAATGCAAAAACGTGACTTTAAGTGACATAAGCACAAAGAAATGTGACAAAGTGGTGCAAAAACTGTTGCGAAAAACTGACACGAGATGAATTCACAGAGAGAATGTCAAACCGAGACGGACGGATTCTTCTAGAGTTAGAGCAGAAAACGGCGCGATACCGTGTTTTACATCAGAGGTTCCATGACAAAAGTGCAACTAGAAGCAAGAAAAATGTGTCAAAAATGCAAAAAACCCAACTTAAAGTGACATAAACACAAGGAAATGTGACAAAACCACAACTAAAATCAACTAAAATGTGTCAAAAATGCAAAAACCTGACTTTCAGTGACATAAGCACAAGGAAAAGTGACAAACTGTAACTAAAAGCAACAGAAATGTGTCAAAAATGTGTCAAAAATGTCAAAAATCTGACTTTAAGTGACATAAGGACAAAGAAATGTGACAAAACCACAACTAAAGTCAACAAAAAAGTGTCAAAAACCCGACTTTAAGTGACAAACACAAGGAAATGTGACAAAACCACAACTAAAATCAATAAAAATTTGCGGGTTTTTCCATTCCTCCTGCTTCTTTTGAATTGAAGTATGATGCAGAAAAACTATCCACAAAAAAGTGAATTGATTATTATTGAAATGATTGTCAATTAATTTAGCATCAAATAATCGTTAACTGGTCTATACATAATAGTTTTGATGGTTTTATACAAGTTTTTCCAGATTTTAGCTGCGTTTTTGACCCTTTTAGTTTTAGCACTTTTGGTGGCATTTTTGTCACTTTTATTTGCATTTTTGACATTTTAAGACTTATCTGTTGCTGTAAGTGGCGTTTTTGTAGCTTTAAATTGCGTTTATGACACTTTGTGTAGCGCTTTTGTCGCTTTTAGTTGCAATTTTGTCACTATTAGTTGCGTTTTTGACGCTTTTAGTTGCGTTTTTATACTTGTATTTTTGTCACTTTAAGTCACGTTGTTGTCGCTTTAAGTCATGTTTCTGTCACTTTAAGTCACGTTTTTGTTACTTATAGTCGCATTTTTGTCGCTTTAAGGTCAGGCTTTTGTCGCTTTAAGTCATGTATTTGTCACTTCTAGTCGCATTTTTGTCGCTTTAAGTCACGGCTTCAGGTTTGTGAGTTTTAATTTGGCTCTGATCATTTACTGTATGTCATTCCCCGCTCTCCTCCCCGTTTCATGCTTCACTGTATTAAATAAATCTGGTATTTCAAAAGGATAAAACACTGAAATGACACAAGCTAAATCATCTGCAGAAGCACAAACGTTCCGGATCATTCCATCTCGTGGAGGCGGCGCTCTGGTCTCTTCCAGTGGAGCGACCGTCCCGCTGCACGCCAGGACTCCGGGTGCTTTAAATTGCTTTTGTGACACTTATTGTAGTGCTTTTTCCGCTTTTGGTTACGTTTTTAAGTTGTGTTTTTGTCAATTCAAGTCGAGTTTTTGTTGCTTTAAGTCAGGTTTTTGTTACTTATGGTTGCATTTTTGTCACTTAGAGTCACGTTGTTGTCGCTTTAAGTCACGTTTTTGTCACTTTAAGTCATGTTTTTGTTACTTTAAGTCATGTTTTTGTCACTTTATGTCACGTTTTTGTCACTTTATGTCACGTTTTTGTCACTTTAAGTCACGTTTTTGTCACTTTAAGTCACGTTTTTGTCACTTTAAGTCACGTTTTTGTCACTTTTTGTCACGATTTTTGTTACTTTAAGTCATGTTTTTGTGACTTTTACTTACGTTTTTGTCACTATTAGTTACGTTTTTGTCACATTGTCAGGTTTTTGTCACTTTAAGTCACGTTTTTGTCACTTTAAGTCACGTTTTTGTCACTTTAAGTCATGTTTTTGTTACTTTAAGTCATGTTTTTGTCACTTTATGTCACGTTTTTGTCACTTTAAGTCACGTTTTTGTCACTTTAAGTCACGTTTTTGTTACTTTAAGTCATGTTTTTGTCACTTTAAGTCATGTTTTTGTCACTTTAAGTCACGTTTTTGTCACTTTAAGTCACGTTTTTGTCACTTTAAGTCACGTTTTTGTCACTTTAAGTCACGTTTTTGTTACTTTAAGTCATGTTTTTGTCACTTTATGTCACGTTTTTGTCACTTTAAGTCACGTTTTTGTCACTTTAAGTCACGTTTTTGTTACTTTAAGTCATGCTTTTGTTACTTTAAGTCATGTTTTTGTTACTTTAAGTCATGTTTTTGTTACTTATAGTTGTATTTTTGTCACTTTTAGTCGCATTTATGTCACTTATAGTTGCATTTATGTCACTTTAAGTCACGTTTTTGTCGCTTTAAGTCAAATTTTTGTCACTTTAAGACACGCTTTTGTTACTTATAGTTGCATTTTGTCACTTGCAGTCACATTTATGTCACTTTAAGTCACGTTTGTAGCGCTTTAAGTCAATTTTTTTGCCACTTTAAGACACATAGTCGCATTTATGTCACTTTAAGTCACTTTTTTGTTACTTATAGTTGCATTTTTGTCACTTTAAGTCACATTTTTGTTACTTATAGTTGCATTTATGTCACTTTAAGTCACATTTTTGTTACTTATAGTTGCATTTTTGTCACTTTAAGTCACATTTTTGTAACTTATAGTTGCATTTTTGTCACTTTAGGTCACGTTGTTGACGCTTTAAGTCACGTTTTTGTTACTTATAGTCGCATTTTTGTCACTTTAAGGTCAGGTTTTTGTCGCTTTAAGTCATGTCACATCTAGTAAATCTGGTATTTCAAAGGATAAAACACTGAAATGAGACGAACGAAATCTACGAAACAACATCTGCAGAAACACAAACGTTCCAAATCATTTCTTGTCTTTCCGGTCTCTTCCACTGGAGCGACCGTCCCGCTGCACGCCAGGACTCCGGGCGCTCGTCACATTCAGAGCACGTCCGGAGCCGGCGGCGGGTTTATCCTTGTCTGGCTGAAGCGTTGCCAGAGCAGAGTGTGATTCAGCGTTCGGGCCCGGCTCTGCGGAGGATGACGAGGAGAAGGGGAGAGAGAGGCACGGCGCGATGAGACGATTACACGGAGTTATAGAGACGGAGAACGGAGAGGCAATAACGTCTGGTTTCATGGGACAGAAACAGTTTAGGATTGTTTCCGTGGTTAATATTTCTCTGATTAAAGGGCCTATTCTCAGATACAAAAACTGACACAAAAACAACTGCATTTTTCATACTGTTATTGGCTTTTAAACGCGCTTTAAATTTGATGTTTCATGTTTTGGAACGATAAAAAAAGATTATTATAGACTAAATGAACATGTTTCTCTGCTGTTTGAGTTGACACTGAGTGGATACAGCCAGAAGATGGCGCCTAGAGCTTACACAATATAGTTATGTTTTCACTTTAAGAGACTGAGTGACACGCTATGGTCAAGCTAGCAGCAGCTGTTATCGTGTTTAGAGGCAGAAAGGCTCAGAACGAGATAAGTGAGGTGTATGATCTGAAAAAAACGTCCCAGACCAAGCGAGTTCAGCAGGAAGTGTTTTTGACGCTCGGAGGGAGAGGATTTTCTAACCGGGATTCATCAAACACGTGCGAATGAATTGTCGCTTTAAGCTTTAAGTTTAAGTTTTTGTCACATTTAATCACATTTTTGGCACGTTTTGTCACATTTTGCACATCTAGTCAAGTTTTTGTCACATTTTGTCGGTTTTAGTTGTGCTTTTGTCACAATTAATCACATTTTTGGCACTTTCGGGTGCGTTTTGATAACATTTTGCGCATCTAGTCAAGTTTTTGTCACATTTTTTTCTCGCATTTAGCTTAATTGCATACATTCAAACTGAGATTTACGTGTGTTTTGTAAATGTTCTGTTTTTTTACTGACAATAACTCTACTTTATCCTCTTTATTACATTATTGTTTGCATCTAAACTGTGTCAGCAATTTTTTAAAAGTGCAAAAAGGCGCCTCGACAAAGTAAAACCGCGCTCTCAGCTCCATTAAACCAAACCGAGTCAGAAGCCAAACACTAAAAGCCCCGGAGCTGCCGTCAGCGAGAAGTTCCAAAACACAACTCCGCTTCTTAAAACGGCAGCAAACATGGCGGATTTCCATAGCAACGGCGTTTATTTGACGCTCTATCCCGTGTATCGCGTCGAGTTCGAAAGGTTTGTGTCGTGACAACGCAAGAAAACGTAAAAAAAAGAAGAAGAAAATGGAAAAAAATCTGTCTTCAAATTATTTAAAAGTGTAAAATGTTAAAGGGGAACAGCGTAGTTTTGAAGGAGAGCGTTCTTGTCTCCATGGAGATGTTTAAATGTTCCACAACTATCTATCGCCGTGGAGACACAACCAGAACCAAGTTATTCTGGCATTAAAAAGGCCTGCTAGACGTTCCTAAACACATTTACAGGGATTTTATGATTTTCCAATAGATCCTTTAAAAGTCTGTAAACAAAAACATTCTAAATTAAGAACGGAGGAAAAAGTGAAGGAACATAATGTGATTTCACTGAGAAACTGGGATTAACCTCAGAATATCACAAAATATGACAAATGTGGATGATTTTGTCAAAGTAAAAGCCTCAGACACATGTGAGTGACATCAGAGCTGCTTTGAACACATTTATTATTGTATTTTACATCATGTTTGAGGTAATTATCATCAACTCTTTGCATTTTTGATGAAGAACAATCCAGATTTATGGGTTTTACTGGAAAAATACTCACAGAAATGTTGAGCCCACAATCATTTTTCATTTTATCTACAGATATATTAGATACGGTTCCAGAAATTAGATTCTTTTGAAGCTAAAATTGTATTTTAGCTTCAAAAGAATCTTACCGACTTATTGCGCAGTTGTAGCCTCACGTTTTTGCTCAACTTTCAATTTTTAACAGGTTTTTGATATTTCTGTTCTGCTGCTGTTTTTTATCTCTCGAAGCTGCTAAACGAGTTAAATCTTTGAGGGTAAATACGTTAAATCTCTCATGACGATTGGTTTGTTCTGATAAACTCGGTTCACGCTCTACTTTCTGGTTCCTGCTCTGTGTCTTTATCGACATCGCGGTCTAAAAATAGGCCGTTTCTGTCGGTTTCTCTTTCGTAAAGTGTCAGACAGGAAGTGATCGCCTTCACCGCAAAAAACAACACACCCAGAGCAGACCCAGAGCTCGCTCCGTCGTCAGAGGCTGGAAACCGAAAACACGCGAAGGTAACGAGGGCTGAGATTAGCTCCATGAGACGGCAAAACGTGCGGCGGAATCAAAAAACACGGCGTCTGTTGAAAGAAAAAGCAAGAATATGCGCTCAAATTCTGCGTAAAAGCATCGTTTAGTCTCTGACAAAAACTTGAAACACAACTAAAAGCAACGGAAACTCAATTATAAGAGACAAAAACGCAACTTCAAGTGACAAAAATGCGACTAAAAGGGACAAAAACTCAACTAAAAGCGACGGAAACTTGAATAAGAGAGACGAAAACTTGAAAACACAACTAAAAGCAAAAAAAAATAAAAACTCAATTATAAGTGACAAAAACGCAACAAAAGCGATAAAAACGTGACACGGTAGCGCTATCAGGGATTATTTATTGTCAATTCCTAACAGTTGTGTCATTTGGCCCTTGTTTACAGTCTGGTTGCTATGGTGACAGGTGTGGAATTACCTCTAACTATGTCATTTGTGCTCATGTTCAACCAGGAAGTGACAAAAGTCAACTAAAAGCGACGGAAACTTGAATAAGAGAGACAAAAACTTGAAAACACAACTAAAAGCAACGAAAACTCAATTATAAGTGACAAAAACGCAACTTAAAGTGACAAAAATGCGCCTAAAAGAGACAAAAACTCAACTAAAAGTGACGGAAACGTGAATAAGAGAGACGAAAACTTGAAAACACAACTAAAAGCAACAGAAACTCAATTATAAGTGACAAAAACGCAACAAAAGCGACAAAAACGTGACATGGTAGTGCTATCAGGGATTATTTATTGTCAATTCCTAACTGTTGTGTCATGTGGCCCTTGTTTACAGTCTGGTTGCTATGGTGACAGGTGTGGAATTACCTCTAACTATGTCATTTGTGCTCATGTTCAACCAGGAAGTGACAAAAAGTCAACTAAAAGCGACGGAAACTTGAATGAGAGAGACAAAAACTTGAAACACAACTAAAAGCAACGGAAACTCAATTATAAGTGATAAAAACGCAACTTAAAGTGACAAAAATGCGACTAAAGGAGACAAAAACTCAACTAAAAGCGACGGAAACTTGAATAAGAGAGACAAAAACTTTGTCATTTTTAATCATGGTTTTGTTGCTTTGTCACTATTTTGTTGCTTTACGTAGTATTTTTCTTTCGCTTTTTGTCACTTTATTGTAGCTTATTAGATGTTTTTAGCCACTTTGTCATTTTTAGTCATGTTTTTGTCACTTTATTGTAGCTTAATTGATGTTTTAGTCACTTTATTGTCATATTTAATCATGTTTTTGTCGCTTTTAGTCACTTTATTGTCATATTTAATCATGTTTTTGTCACTTTATTGTCATATTTAATCATGTTTTTGTCGCTTTTAGTCACTTTATTGTCATATTTAATCATGTTTTTGTCGCTTTTTGTCACTTTATTGTCATATTTAATCATGTTTTTGTCGCTTTTAGTCACTTTGTCATATTTAATCATGTTTTTGTCGCTTTTAGTCACTTTATTGTCACATTTAATCATGTTTTTGTCGCTTTTTGTCACTTTATTGTCATATTTAATCATGTTTTTGTCGCTTTTAGTCACTTTGTCATATTTAATCATGTTTTTGTCGCTTTTTGTCACTTTATTGTCATATTTAATCATGTTTTTGTCGCTTTGTCATATTTAATCATGTTTTTGTTGCTTTTTGTCACTTTATTGTCCCTTGTTTCAGAGCGTGCTTTAACAAACTAAACAAAACGATCTAAACTCCAGCTTTTGCAGTTTTTCCTCAGAATAAAACAGTACATTTTGTTGTTTGTGGAGGAAGTTAACGCAGCCTTTGTGCTTTGCTAACTCCACCCTCTCCAGCCGCGGTTGTGATTCGATTGGCCCCGCCTCCTGCCACTTCCTGGTCGTTCCCGGCAGTGACGCGACGCCATTGGTCGATGCGGCGTCTCTGGTTTACGAGGTCGAATCAATAGAAAGCTCGTGGCTGCGGGTGATTTAAGGCCTGTCGGGTTTCATTCTCTGATCGATACGGACACAGTTCAGCCGCGCCAAAACAACGGCCGGCGCTAATCCCAGCCGCGCAAATGTCAAACTGTCACACGTGCGGCGGCGCAATCCAGCTAGGTCCAACGGAAAAGCACGGTTTGAACGGACAACGAGCAAAAAACGAACGAAAATGTGGCAAAACGTATCAAAAATGTGGCTAAACGTATCACAAACACAACTAAAAGCTTCAAAAACATGACTAAAATGCATGTATTAGTTACAAAAACACTTTTTCTTTCGCATTTTTGTAACTTTAAGCCAAGTTTTGTCACGTTTAGTCATGTTTTTGTCGCTTTGGGTTGCGTTTTTTTGCTTTTAGTCATTTTATTTATCGATTTTAGTAAGATTTTCACACTATTAGTTGCATTTTTGTTGCCTTTAGTCGCATTTTTTGATGTTTTAGTCACATTTTAGTTGCTTTAACTCACTTTTAGTTGCATTTTTGTTGATTTTAGTCGCATTTTAAAGTGTGATAATGTCCGCCACAAACAACAAAATGTGCTGTTTTGTTCTGCATAAAAACTGTTGAACGTGGATTTGTTGAAACATTTTCTGACAAAAAACGATCAAAAAGAGACAAAAATGTGGCAAACCGTATCGAAAATGTGGCTAAACGCATCACAAAAACAACTAAAAGCTTCAAAAACATGACTAAAATGCACGTATTAGTTGCAAAAACATACTTTTTGTTTCGCATTTTTGTAACTTTAAGTCAAGTTTTGTCACGTCTAGTCATGTTTTTGTCGCTTTGGGTTGCGTTTTTTGCTTTTAATCACTTTATTTATCGATTTTAGTCGGATTTTGACAGTATTAGTTGCATTTTTGTTGCCTTTAGTCACGTTTTTAGTCACATTTTACTTGCTTTAACTCACTTTCAGTTGCATTTTTGTTGCCTTTAGTTGCATTTTTTGATGTTTTTAGTCACATTTTAGTTGCTTTAACTCACTTTTAGTTGCATTTTTTGCCTTTAGTCGCATTTTAAAGTGTGATAATGTCCGCCACGAACAACAAAATGTGCTGTTTTGTTCTGCATAAAAACTGTTGAACGTGGATTTGTTGAAACATTTTCTGAAAAGCGATAAAAAAACGATAAAAAATGTGGCAAACGGTAACGAAAATGTGACTAAACGCATCACAAACACAACTAAAAGCTTCAAAAACATGACTAAAATGCACATATTAGTTGCAAAAACACACTTTTTCTTTCGCATTTTTGTAACTTTAAGTCAAGTTTTGTCACGTTTAGTCATGTTTTTGTCGCTTTGGGTTGCGTTTTTTGCTTTTAATCACTTTATTTATCGATTTTAGTCGGATTTTGACAGTATTAGTTGCATTTTTGTTGCCTTTAGTCACGATTTTACTTGCTTTAACTCACTTTTAGTTGCATTTTTGTTGATTTAAGTCGCATTTTTGTCACTTTGAGTATTGTTTTTGTCAATTTTAGTCACTTTATTGTTGCTTTTAGTCTCTTTCTAGTCGCTTTGTTGCTTGTTTCAGAACATGTCATAAGATCTACTACAGGGTTGGCAGTTTTTATGCAAAATAAAACAGGATCATTTGTTGTTTGTGGTAGAAATACTTTAGACTTTAGATTGCAGCCTTTGCAGTTTGCCATTTTCATCCTTTCCAATTTTAATAATTAATTGCTGCAGTTCTACTTCATGTTCAAGGATAATTATTTTTTAATACAAAAGGTTGTCATTTTCAACACAAAATCAGAGTCATTTCCCCGGTGTCGACGTTTCAAATGAGTGTCTGGTTTGATTTTGGGTTTGAGGATTTATTTTTGGACGCGGCTTTAAGTAGAACACACTAAACACCACAAAGTGTTTGTTTACGTCCTGAAATATCCCCCACAAACCTCTTTCTGCTCTGCCTCTCTCTCTTGCACCTGTTTCTCTCTCTCTCTTGCACCTGTTTCTGCCTCTCTCTCTTGCACCTGTTTCTTTCTCTCTCTTGCACCTGTTTCTTTGTTTCTTCCACCTCTTTCTGTCCCTCTTCCACTTGTCTCTCTCTCTCTCTTCCACTTCTCTCCCACTTCTTTCTCTCTCTTCTACTTCTATCGTGCTCTCTCTCTCTTCCACTTCTCTCTCCCTCTCTTCCACCTGTTTCTCTCTCTCTCTCTCTCTCTCTTCCGCTTGTCTCTTTCTCTCGCACTTGTTTCTCTCTCCCTTCCACCTGTTTCTGTTTCTCTCTCTCTCTTGCACCTGTTTCTTTGTTTCTTCCACCTCTTTCTGTCCCTCTTCCACTTCTCTCACTTCCACCTGTTTTTCTCTCTCTTCCACCTCTTTCTCTTGTCTCTCTCTCTTCCACTTCTCTCCCACTTCTTTCTCTCTTCTACTTATCTCTCTCTCTCTCTTCCACCACTTTCTCTTCCACTTCTTTCTTACCCTCTCTTCCACCTGTTTCTTTCTCTCTCTCTCTCTTACCTTCTCTTCCACCATTTTCTCTCTCTCTTCCATTTGTCTCTCGCTCCCACTTGTTTCTCCCTCTCTTCCACCAGTTTCTCTCTTCCACTTGTCTCTCTTCCACTTGTTTCTCTCTCTCTCTCCCACTTGTCTCTCTTTCTTCCACGTCTCTCACTCTCTTGCACTTGTCTCTCTCTACCACTTGTTTCTCCCCCTCTCTTCCACCTGTTTCCCTCTTCCACTCGTCTCCCTCTCTCTTTCTGTCTCTCCCACTTGTTTCTTTCTCTTCCACTTGTCTGTCTCCCCCCTTCCACTTGTTTTTCTCTTCCACTTGTTTCTCCCCCTCTCTTCCACCTGTTTCTCTCTCTCTCTTCCACCCGTTTCTCTCTCCCACTTGTTTCTCCCCCTCTCTTCCACCATTTTCTCTCCCTCTTCCACTTGTCTCTCTCCCACTTGTTTCTCTCTCTCTCTCTCTCCCACTTGTTTCTCTCTCCCTCTTCCACTTGTCTCTCTCCCACTTGTTTCTCTCTCTCTCTCTCTCTCCCACTTGTTTCTCTCTCCCTCTTCCACTTGTCTCTCTCCCACTTGTTTCTCTCTCTCTCTTCCACTTGTCTCTCCCCCTCTCTTCCACCCGTTTCTCTTCCACTCGTCTCCCTCTCTCTCTCGTCTCCCTCTCTCTCTTCCACTCATCTCCCTCTCTCTCTCCCACTCATCTCCCTCTCTCTCTCCCACTCATCTCCCTCTCTCTCCCACTCTTCTCCCCCTCTCTTCCACCTGTTTCTCTCCCACTCATCTCCCTCTCTTCCACTCGTCTCCCTCCCTCTCTCTCTCTTCCACCTGTTTCTCCCTCTCTTCCACTCATCTCCCTCTCTCTCTCCCACTCGTCTCCCCCTCTCTTCCACCTGTTTCTCTTCCACTCATCTCCCTCTCCCTCTCTCTCTCCCACTCGTCTCCCCCTCTCTTCCACCTGTTTCTCTTCCACTCATCTCCCTCTCCCTCTCTCTCTCCCACTCGTCTCCCCCTCTCTTCCACCTGTTTCTCTCCCACTCGTCTCCCTCTCTCTTCCACCTGTTTCTCTCGTTAAACAGAGCTCTGTTGTTTCACGTCTTACATAACGCTGCTGCTGCTTTTATCCTCTGCAGCTCTTTTATACCTCTCCCTCCTCTCTCTCCTTCCCTTTCTCTCCCTCTCTCCCCTCTATTCTCTCTCTCCCTCATTTCTTTCCCTTTTTTCTCTTTCCCTCATTTCTTTCTCTTCCTCCTCCATCTCTCTTCTCGTTCCTTCTCTTTTCCTTTTTGCCTTTATCATAAATTACATTACAAAGACGACGCACGCTTTCATTTCTTTTCCGTTTTTTGACTTCTGTTATCATTTGAACAACCGTTTTTCTCGTCTTTTAAGCGTCTAAACTGCGCTCGCGTTCGTTCTTTTCTCCTCTTCTGCGCTGGCCGCTCACACAGCTGTATCTCGTCGGCTCCAGAGGCTCGAACCGAAGCTGCGTCCCACACGTTCACATTTCTGCAGCCTCCGTTTTCCCGCCTCTGCAGAGCCCACTCCGTTTCACAAACACTCGAAAGCGGCAGAAAATCCACTCAGGTGTTGGTCTGACGGCGCGATAATCACGTAAACTCAATTATGTAACCCAGAAGAGCGGTTATTTTTACGCCGGGGAAAGACTCTGGAGGGAAACGGGCGAGAAAATAGGAATAAAACGTCAAATAGGAGCGAAGACAAGGGAAAATGTTCAGTTACAGCTAAATATTATTCAAAAAGCTTCATAAAGTCCTCCATCGGACAGAAATGTACCGTTTTAAGTGACGCAGAAGGTATATTGACAAACTAGTAAAAGAATCGAGTTATTTTGACTTTTTAGTCATGTTATGTCTCATTTGGTATAGTTTTTGTCACGTTTTTGTCATATTTTGTCCCTTTTGGTATCGTTTTTGGCGCATTTTTGCTGCTAACAGTTGTGTTTTTGTTGCTTTCAGTAAACGTTTTGACGCTTTTTTATTATTTTAGTAAATATTAGTGGATTTGATGAGTTTTTGTTGCTTTTTGTCGTGTTTCTGTTACGTTTGTCACTTTTAGTTGCGTTTTTTTGCTTTTAGTTACGCTTTAGTCACTATTTGTCAAATGTTTGTCACTTAGTTTCTGTTGCACTTTTGTCACTTTTAGTCTGGTTTTTGGCTCTTCTGGACTTGTGTTTGTCGCTTTTAAAGTTGTTTGACGCTTTTTGTTGCTTTAAGTAGAGTTTTTCAAGTCTTTTTAAGGCATTTAGTTGCGCTTTTATCACTTTCTGTTGGGTTTTTGATGCTTTAAGTAGTCTTTAGACTTATTTTAGACACTTTTAGACACGTTTTTAAACACTTTGTTTCACTTTAAGTTGCACTTTTGTCAATTTTAGCACGGTTTTGTTGAGTTTCTGTCACTATCCGATGGGGTTTTTTCCATGTTTTTATCGCTTTTAGACTCATATTTGTTGCTTTTGGATGATTTTAGTTGCGTTTTTGTCGCTTCTTTCAGAGCATGTTTTGACAAATCTAAACTACAGGGTTAGAATGGGTACAGAATAAAACAGGATATTTTGCTGTTTGTGGAGGAAATGATTGCACTTTTGCTAACTGCGTCCATTCAAAGTGCGATTTCGATTCGATTTCGGTCACTCGTGGAGCCCTATCCTGTTTCACGGCGTTATTTACAGCCAGAAAGTGTCCGACTTCCTGTAACAAACCTAAACGACTTATAAGAAGCATTAGGGCGGCAGAGTTTTCCATAACGAGCGTGCGAGCGAGGAGGCACCGGGATATCGACCGTCTGGAGTGGACTTTTAGTGGACTGGTGATGTTCTTCCACAGTGAAGCATCGCGGAGCGGCTCCTAATGTGAAAAGTATTGATCGGACGTCTTGGATTCAGAGAACGAGACGAGGAAAAGACAGAGGAGAGAGAAAGATGTCTGGCTTTAACCCTGTTCTAGCATCTTTCTTCATAAAAAAAAAACACGTCTGGAGGTGTGTTTAGCTTCGTTCACGCTGCGTCTTGCTCGCGAGCTTCTCTTCTCTGAGCCTCACAAAAACATTTGCCTGAAAATCTGAAACATTTAGACAGGGCTTAAGGACCATTTCAAGACACACAACTCGATTCATCTGCACTCTTCTCTTTTGAATTATTGTTATGATTGTGACTAGACGTGACTAAAAGTGGCGTTTAAGTATGACAAACACACTGAACATGACAAAAACACAACTAAAAGTGACAAAAACACTACTAAAAGTGGCAAAAACATGACTATTAGGGACAAAACACAACTAAAAGTGACAGAAAAGGTGACTAAAAGTGACAAAAAAATGACAAAAACATGACTAAAAGTGACAAAAAAGTGACTAAAAGTGACAAAAACACAACTAAGAGTGGCAAAAAAGGTGATTAAGAATGACAAAAACATGACAGAAAGCAACAAAAACACAATAAGTGACACAAAAGTGATTAAAAGTGACAAAAACACTACTAAAAGCGACAAAGACGTGTTTAAAAATGACAAAAAAGCGCCAACAAACAACAAACGAGACTCACTGCATCAAAACACGACTAAAAACGACAAAAATGCGACTAAAAACGACAAAGACGTGACTAAAAGTGGCCAAGATACGTTTCTGTATGACAAAAACACAACTAAAAGTCACAAAAACGTGACTAAATGTGACAAAAACAAAACTAAAAGTGGTCGATGTAAACCCTCATTCGTCCAGGTGTGGTCCATCGTAGAAAGGGGTTCAGAGGTTGTCATCCGGACGCCGTTTAAAGATCGAGCGTTTCGACTTTTATCCAAAAGTCATTGTCAATGACTCAGGATTGACAATGACTTTTGGATAAAAGTCAAACGCTCGATCTTTAAACGGCGTCCGGATGACAACCTCTGAACCCCTTTCTACGAAAAACTAAAAGTGACTAAAGCGTGACTTTAAGTACAAAAAACGTGACTAGAAGTGATAAAAACACAACTAAAAGTGATAGAAACGTGACTAAAAGTGACAAAAACACAACTAAAAGTGACAAAAAAGGTGACTAAGAGTGACAAAAACATGACAGAAAGCAACAAAAACACAACCTTAGCGTTTCCCAACCGTCAGAGATGGAAACAGAGACCAGACTGATACTGATCTGAACAAAAACAGTGTTTGTCTCGTAGTAACAGACCCCTGACCAAACTGTGGAGGCCAAACAATCAGGAATGTTATTATTTTTAAAGCGTTAAAGTGAATGTTTCCGATTACATTTATATATTAAAGGGCACATATTCTGCTACAGTGAGAGCTTTCAACCCTGTTCTAGCATCTTTCCTCATCGAAAACACGTCTGGAGGTGTGTTTAGCTTCGTTGACGCGTCATCTTGCTCACGAGCTTCTCTTCTCTGAGCCTCACAAAAACATTTGCCTTACTCACTTCACCTGTTCAGACAATCCTACACCACAGAACTCAGTCACTCCAACACCATCATCCAGTTCTGTACTGTGGGTTTTATTCTGTTGTTTTTTATTATTTTCTTGTTGTCCCGTACAGTGTCTTTGGGTGTTTTGAAAGGCGCTTATAAATAAAATGTATTATTACATTACATTACTGAGACTGATCTGAATAAAAACAGTGTTTGTCTCGTAGTAACAGATCCCTGACCAAACTCTTAAGGCCAAACAATCAGGAATGTTATTTTTAAAGTGTTTAAAGTGCGTATGACAGGTTTCTATGATTTTCTAATTTTGACTTTATTTAGTGCATTAATACTTATCAGGTCGCTGTTTGTGGAGAAAAGTTGAAAAATATGTTGAAAAATTACAGGAAGTGAACAAACTGATGACATCACACTGGGGAGACAAAGGTTATGCATAATTTACAGAAAAGAAACTACTTTTTTGACCATTTAAACATTAATAAAATAATAAAGGTGTCCACATTTATTTTTATTTGTCAAATCAAAAAAATTTGACATTAGATGAGTTTTGGCCCAGTTTACAGTGTTGTTGCTATGGTAATTTCCTAGCGTGACGTCATCATTTACAACCAGGAAGTAAAATTAAAAAGCTAAAAATTGCGAAAACGGTGTAAAATTTGTAAAGAATTTTAGCTAATTTTGAAATATGTTTATCTGAACTACATTTTGGTTAAATGAGTAGCCTGACCTGTCATGGGCCCTTTAAGTGAATGTTTCCGATTATATTGATTTATTAAAGGACACATATTCTGCTACAGTGAGAGCTTTTGATGTTCTTCATCAAAAACACACCTGGAGTTTCATTCAGTTGCACCCAATGAGGAATGTTTATTAGAAAATCCTCTCCCTCTGATTTCATACGTCATTTATCTGAGAATCGTTTGCCGTTTTAAGTCCTTAAATCGTCGTCAGACTCGAGCGTTCCTGCCTCTGAACACAATCACTGCTGCTGCTGCTTGGCCAGCGGTTAAATGTGCAAACATAAGTGAACTGTGTGAGCGCTAGTCGTCATGCAGGCTGGACACACTCACTGCAAACAGCAAACAAAGCATTTTATTAACGTTTGATAAAGGTTTTTTCTTTTTGTTCAAAACATAAGATGGCAAAGTTAAGGCAAGACACTACAGGCAAAACTGTTTTTGGTCAATTTGCTCTCTCAACATAGACTTTCAATTGGAAACAAACGCGTCCAATCTGCTCCTAAAGATGTTTTATTCTTCCATTGAATCCACTTCATCCATAGATTTCTCTGGGACGTTGTAACTTCAAAGGACGTTTTCTTAAAATGCATTTTTGTCCCTCGAGACATAAAGATCAGCCTTAAAGTAGATCCTACACCAAACTGTACAATCTGGACTCAACAAGATTTAGACCAAACACACAAGGATTTGACTAAAAGTGATAAAAACACAACTGAAAAGGACAAAAACGTGACTAAAAGTGACAAAAATGTGACTAAAAGCAACATAAATGAGACTTAAAGCATGAGAAACAAACTAAAAGCATCAAAAACGTGACTGAAAGTGACAAAATTGTGACAAAAAACGCAACTAAAAGCGACTAACTCCAAAGGTAATTTTCTCCAAATGCATTTTTGTCCCTCGAGACATAAAGATCAGCCTTAAAGTAGATCCTACACCAAACTGTACAATCTGGACTCAACAGGATTTAGACCAAACGGACACAAGGATTTTTAATATTTAATTCTAAAACTGATTTATTGAAGTTTTAAGTCCAAAAAAATGAAGCGAAATTTCAATTTTTAGGACAACTCAATCTAGTTTACTCAAAAACTAAATAATAAATCCAAAATCCCCTCTGTAAATTTTGGACACATATTAGTTAAAACAATTTACAAAGAAATGTAAACCTGGTTCTGTCTATTTTTTAGATTTAAATGTCCCAAATATGTGACATTTTGGTCATTTTTACATAAAATGCCTTATTTTACATGAAAACATGACATGATGAAAAACTTGTAATACATTATGTGACTCTAGAGCAGGTTTAAAGGCCAGTAACAATATGAAAAATGCAGAATACTTTTCCTGTGCTTCAGTGTCAGGTTCATAGACTTGTTTTGGCAGCTGTAAATACTCTTTCCCAATCGATGGGGCGACCTGACGAGCTCTAATGAACTCCGCTGGCTCTGCTCCGGCCTCGGTGCAGACTCACTTTTAGATTTAGTCTTTGTCACTATTGTTGTTGCGTTTTCGTCGCCTATAGGTGCATTTTTGTCGTTTTGTCTTATTTTGTCACTTTAAGAATTGTTTTTTGTCGCTTAGTTGCACTTTCTGTTACTTTTTGTCATATTTTTGTAACTTCGAGTATCGTTTTTGTCATCTTTTTGTGGCATTTTTATTGATTTTTTTTTTTATATTAAAAGTGACAAAAAACAGTTTTTGTCACTTTTCAAATCGTTTGTTATGTTTTTGTTGCTTTTAGTCACGTTTTCTTTGTCGCTTTAGGATGCGTTTTTTATTACTTCTCGATACTCATTTTTAGTCCTATTTTTGACACTTTTAGATTGTCTTTGACATGTTTTTGGAGCTTTGTGTCATTTTTAGTCGCGCTTTTTTCAATTTTAGTAGGGTTTTTGTTTAGTTTTTGTCATATTTTTGTCACTTTTAGTTGGGTTTTTTGTTCTTTCAGTCGTTTTTAGTCCCATTTTTGATGCTTTCAGAAATGTTTTTGACACTTATTGTCACTTTAAGTTGCATTTTTGTCGTTTTGTCTTATTTTGTCACTTTAAGAATTGTTTTTTGTTGCTTAGTTGCATTTTCTGTTACTTTTTGTCATATTTTTGTCACTTCGAGTATAGTTTTTGTCATCTTTTTGTGGCACTTTTATTGCTTTTTGATTTTTTTAAATATTAAAAGTGACAAATAAGATGGTAACAGTTTTTGTCACTTTTCAAATCGTTTATGTTTTTGTTGCTTTTAGTCACGTTTTCTTTGTCGCTTTAGGATGCGTTCTTATCACTTCTCGATACTCATTTTTAGTCCTATTTTTGACACTTTTAGATTTAGTCTTTCTCACTATTTGACATGTTTTTGGAGCTTTGTGTCATTTTTAGTTGAGCTTTTTTTGCAATTTTAGTAGGGTTTTTGTTTCGTTTGTCACTTTGTTGCGTTTTTGTCATATTTTTGTCACTTTTAGTTGGGTTTTTTGTGCTTTCAGTCGTTTTTAGTCCCATTTTTGATGCTTTCAGAAATGTTTTTGACACTTATTGTCACTTTAAGTTGCATTTTTGTCAATTGTGTCTTATTTTGTCACTTTAAGAATTGTTTTTTGTCGCTTTCTGTTACTTTTTGTCATATTTGTCACTTCAAGTATCATCTTTTTGTGGCATTTTTATTGCTTTTTGATTTTTTTTTATAATAAAAGTGACAAATGAGATGGTAACTGTTTTTGTCACTTTTCAAATCGTTTATGTTTTTGTTGCTTTTAGTCACGTATTCTTTGTCGCTTTAGGATGCGTTTTTTTTTTCAATTTTAGTAGGGTTTTTGTTTCGTTTTTGTCACTTTGTTGCGTTTTTGTCATATTTTTGTCACTTTCAGTTGGGCTTTTGTCGCTTTTAGTTGTTTTTTTGTGCTTTTAGTCGTTTTTAGTCCCATTTATGATGCTTTCAGAAATGTTATTGACACTGTTAGATTCGTATTTGTCAATTTATGTGAGTAAACTACAGCGCAGACTCACGTTAACCTCCAAACCCGGAGTCGAGTCTAATGTTTAATCCGAGCGCTCGTCCGTCTCGCGGGTGCGTCCGGGGCGCCGCCTCTTTATCGCCTTCGCTGTAATCGTTTCGGGGCTTTTGGGACGAAGACCGCGTGAATCTAACGGTGTCAAACGCGGTGACACTGTCGAGACGAATTAGCGGCGTCTGAAAAGGCTTTAATGAGCGCGAGGGCGGAACACGAGGGGGACGTGTGGTACTGTAAAGAGCAGAGAGGTTTAGGGAGTTTGGATGTTTAGAAATGTGGGAAAAGCGGCTGCAGAAGGAGAGGAAAAAAAAGTGAAAATCTGAAACATTTAGACAGGGCTTAAGGACCATTTCAAGACACGCAACTTGATTTGTCTGCACTGATTGTGACTAGACGTGACTAAAAGTGGCGTTTAAGTATGACAAACACAATGAACATGACAAAAACACAACTAAAAGTGACAAAAACGTGACTAAAAGTGACAAAAACTTGACTAAAAGTGACAAAAACATGACTATTAGGGACAAACCACAATTGCAAGTGACAAAAAAGTGACTAAAAGTGACAAAACATTACTAAGAGTGGCAAAAAAGGTGATTAAGAATGACAAAAACATGACAGAAAGCAAAAAAAACACAAAAAGTGACAAAACACAACTAAAAGCGACAAAGACGCGTTTAAAAATGACAAAAACGCGCCTACAAACCACAAACAAGACTCACTGCACAAAAATACGACTAAAAACGACAAAAACGTGACTAAAAACGACAAAGACATGACTAAAAGTGGCTAAGATACGTTTATGTATGATAAAAACACAACTAAAAGTGACCAAAACACAACTAAAAGTGACAAAAGCGTGAATAACACCGCGTCATCGTCTCGAACCCTTTAAACCCGTCCTCTGTCCCGTGTCTGTGGCGCGGCCCTGTCCCGATCGATGCTGCGCCGACACCTGACGCCGGAGAGTCCGCGGCGGGAGCAAACGCGGGCCGTTATGGGAGACGGTCTCCACGGCGACAGGGGTTGCCCGGATCCCTGCGTTTCCATCGATCCGGGCTCCGTTTACAGAGCCTTTTCCCATCGAAATGAGAGATGTGACAGTATTTCTGCGGCTCGGGGTTTGTTGTGTGTTCGTTTTCTGTGCACTTGTGGGAAATTATTGTTCTTTCAGTAGAAGAAAGTAGCGCTGGGCGATAAAAATGGAATGTTGAGCTGGTCCCTGTGACAATCTGCTGTTTTTGTGAAATGATTGTGTCTTTAATGCAGCTGTCTGTTCAAACACACTTTTTCTCCTGTTGTTTAGCCTCTGAAGCCTCAGAGCAGATGACTTTATTTACCTCTTAAAGGTCCCATATTCTGCTCTTTCCTCTTCACACAGTCTATTCTAAGGGCTTTGTTGATACATTTTCTCGTTGTGTAATATCCATAACATAACAGTTTACAAAAAACACCCATTTCTTGGACTGGCCCCCCTCCTGCAAAAGCAAACGGCTCACTCTGAGATCTGCCCCCCCCGAACATAGAGCAGGCTGCCTCCCCCGCCCAACCCGCGCGCCTCCCCCTCCCAACTCGTGCCGGAGCCTAGAGTGGAGATGGTGCATGCGCCGTGTGCTCCGGTAAACAGCGATACACAAACACTGAATAAACATTTTCTCCGTCCTGACGGTGCGTCGTGCTGAGTCCTACGTCCTGGATCTGACCTGGAGTTTGACGTGCTCCAGGGCCTCGACGACGGATGTTGCCGTTTGGTAAATAACAAGCTAACTCTTCTATCTGTCGTATCCATCGTGTAATTACTGTGTAGCATTAGCATTAGCTGTTTTTATTCTTGCGGCTGCGCACTTCCTGGAGGCGTGGCTTAAACACCGCGTCATCTTAGTGAGGAGCCCCCGTCTGCTGCTCAGAGGGGGACGGAAAAGACAGTTCTCTAGTGAAAACATGAGGGAATCAATCAAAAAACCACTTTGGGCACAACATACGAGGCCCAAATAGCACTGGAGGAAGGTTAAAACCTCTGAAAAGTCCATTTTGCATGTTATGGGACCTTTAAAGGCCAGAGCTGCACAATTCAACCAAATCCACACAAAAACACAATTTTAATGAATGTAATTAGCAAATCACAAACACTGCAATAATTTCTTCCACAAACAACAAAATGTCTTGCTTTGATTTGAGTAAAAACTGTTAACGTTGCAGTTTGGATTTGTACAAACATGAGATAAACGCACAACCGAAAGTGATAAAAATGTGTTCATTCACAAACGGGACTCCAAAAGTGCACCAAAACATGACTAAAAACGACAAAGACGTGACTAAAAATGGTTTAGATAAGTTTAAGTCTGACAAATACAACTGAACATGACAAAAACGCAACTAAAAGTGACAAAAAAACACAACTAAAAGTGACAAAAAAACACAACTAAAAGTGACAAAAAAACAAATAAAAGTGACAAAAACACAGCTAAAAGCAACAAAGACAGGTTTAAAAATGACAAAAATGTGCCGACAAACAACAGACACAACAGCTAAAAACGTCAAAAATGCAACTGAAAACGATAAAGACGTGACTAAAAGTGGCAAAGATATGTTTAAGTCTGACAAAAACACAACAAAAAGTGACAAAAACATGACTAAAAGTTAAAAAAAGTAACTAAAAGCGACAAAAATACAACTATAAGTGAGAAAAACATGACTAAAAGTAACAAGGATGAGTTTAAAAATGACAAAAAACGCGACAACAAACAACAAAAGCGACTCTATGCACCGAAACGTGACTAAAAACGACAAAAACGCGACTAAAAGTGACACGTTTAACTATGACAAACATAAATCAAACTAAAACTGAACTGAACACTAAATGTAAGAACGACTAAATTGTGTTTAAAATGTGAATTTGAACAGAATCCTATTATTAAAACATAAGTCTAATCACAGTCGCACTGGTCAGAAAAATCACAATTAGATATTTTTCTTAAATGGTGAAGCTCGATTAAAGAAACAGAAAAATACAAAGTGAACATGAATCGAGATAAAATTTAAATCATGATCTGGCCCCAAGAAAATCGTGATCATTTTTGCCGTATCACTCAGCTCTATTCCAAATGTGCAAAAGACGTCTGGCTGAAGAAAACACTATGTACAAAAACGTGAGTAAAAGTGACAAAAACATGACTAAGAGCGACAAAACGTGACTAAAAGTGACAAAAACATGACTAAGAGCGACAAAAACGTGAGTAAAAGTGACAAAAACATGACTAAGAGCGACAAAAACGTGAGTAAAAGTGACAAAAACATGACTAAGAGCGACAAAAACGTGAGTAAAAGTGACAAAAACATGACTAAGAGCGACAAAACGTGACTAAAAGTGACAAAAACATGACTAAGAGCGACAAAAAAGGTGAGTAAAAGTGACAAAAACATGACTAAGAGCGACAAAAACGTGAGTAAAAGTGACAAAAACATGACTAAGAGCGACAAAAACGTGAGTAAAAGTGACAAAAACATGACTAAGAGCGACAAAAACGTGAGTAAAAGTGACAAAAACATGACTCAGAGCGACAAAACGTGAGTAAAAGTGACAAAAACATGACTAAGAGCGACAAAAACGTGGAGTAAACATGACTAAGAGCGACATAAACATGTCTAATAGAGACAAAAACATGACTAAGAGCGACAAAAACGTGAGTAAAAGTGACAAAACATGACTAAGAGCGACAAAACGTGAGTAAAAGTGACAAAAACATGACTAAGAGCGACAAAAAAGGTGAGTAAAAGTGACAAAAACATGACTAAGAGCGACAAAAACGTGAGTAAAAGTGACAAAAACATGACTAAGAGCGACAAAAACGTGAGTAAAAGTGACAAAAACATGACTAAGAGCGACAAAAACGTGAGTAAAAGTGATAAAAACATGACTAAGAGCGACAAAAACGTGAGTAAAAGTGACAAAAACATGACTAAGAGCGACAAAAACATGACTAAGAGCGACAAAAACATGACTAAGAGCGACAAAAACGTGAGTAAAAGTGACAAAAACGTGAGTAAAAGTGACAAAAACATAAACTTAAAGACTTAAAGCGACAAACACGACTAAAAGCATCAAAAACTTGACCAAAACCATCAAAAACACGATTAAAAGCGACAAAAACACAACCAAAAGTGACAAAGACATGACTGAAAGTGACAAAATGGCGTTTAAAATGTGAATTTGAACAGAATCCTATAATCAAAACATACACATAAATCTAATCTAATCGCACTGGTCAGAAAAATCACAATTAGATATTTTTCCTAAATGGTGCAGCTCCTTTAAAGACAACAGAAAAATACAAAGTGAACATGAATCGAGATCAAATCAAAATCATGATCTGGACCCAAGAAAATCACGTTAATAATTTGTTGCCGTGGCGCCCAGAAATAAAGAAAGGCACGACTTTAGCTGCAAAGGGATTCTATGGCAATATTTCACGTTTAAAAAGCCCCAAAAAGTAGAAAAAACAACGAAACAAAACACTTTGAGTTCAAGCGGCGGCCGAGCGAATAAAAACAAAACATAAATCAGAAAAGCGGAGCGCGGCGTCAGTTTGAATGAAAAGTGCGTCCTTCAGATTCAGAGCCGACACTTTTTATGGACTTCAATAATAAAAGCTCTGGTCAAAACTTTCCATCGCTTTTTAAAATCAACGTTTCATCCCAAAGAAAATGGATAAAACACTGATTAAACAACAACAACAATTAAACGACTAAACTGAACAACTAAACTTAACCAAAGCTATTAAACTAAACTCAAACTAATAAATTAAAATACACGAAACAAAAATGACTAAACTAAACTACTAAACTAATTAATTCAACTAGTCAACTAAACAACAAAATTATTCAAATAAACTAAAACTACTAAACTGAACTAAACTATTAAACCATTAAAACCAAACGGTCCAGTGAAATTAAACCAGACTAAAACTACTAAACTAAACAAAAACTACCAAAGTAAATTAAAATAAAACTAAAACAAGGTAAACCAATGAACTAAACTAAAACTACAGAACAAAGCTAAAGTAAAACTACTAAAAAAATGACAAACTAAACTTCTAAACTAAAACTACTAAACTAGAACCGACTAAACTGAACTAAAACTACAAAACGAAAACTACGAAACTTCAATTCAAAATACTAAACAAAACTATTCAAATAATCTCAAACTAATAAACTTAACTAAAACTAAAATGACTAAACTAAACCATTAAACTTAATTCAAACAACTCAACGAAACTATTAAAATAAACTAAAACTACTAAACTAAACTAAGCTAAACAAAACACTACAAACTAAAATTACGAAACTGAATCTACTAAACTAATTCAAACTTCACTGAACTAAACTATTAGACTAAACAAAAACTAAAGTACTAAATTAAAATAAAACTAAAACAAAGTAAACTAACGAACTAAACTAAAAATACAGAACAAAGCTAAACTAAACAAAAAGGACAAACTAAACTTCTAAACTAAAACTGACTAAACTGAACTAAAACTACAAAACGAAAACTACAAAACTTAATTCAAACTACTCAACTAAACAAAACTACTAAAATAAACTCAAACTAATAAACTAAACTAAAACTAATGAACGCTGCACAAAAAAGCAAAAAACATATAGAGAGCGAAAAAGAAATAGTCACTACATTTTTGGACGAAATTCTTCCAAAACGGCACATTTCGACTGTCGACTTTCATGAAAACAACACCAAAAATCTCACAAAACTCCGCCCACAAACCGAAGCGATTTAACTCCCAGAGAGTGAACGATGAGGAGTGTTTTTAGACTCTGACCTTGGCTCGGATTTGGCCCGACGTGGACACTTTGCGGATGAGTTTGTGGGACGTTTCCTCCTGCTCGCCGTCGCTGTCCGAAGACTCCTCGCCTCCTTCTCCGACCTGAAGCACAAAAAAGGCGAAAAATCAAAACAGAGCATTCTACTGTGTCTTTGAACGGCCAAAAGTCCTCAAAATGGCGCCTGTGAACATGAAACTGCAACCAATGAACGATATGAAATGATAAGAATGTTGGCGTTTCGTTGAGTTTTCGGTCAAGTTTTTGATGCTTTAAGAGTCGTATTTGTCGCTTCAGTTGCATTTTTGTTGCTTTCAGTCACTTTATTGTCACTTATACTCACTTTAATGTCATTATTAGTCACTTTAGTATCAATTTTAGTCACTTTATTGGCCCTTTCAGTCACTTTAATGTCACTTTTAGTCACTTTATTGACCCTTTTAGTCACTTTGTCAGTTGTAGTCATTTTATTGACTCTTTTACTCATTTTATTGTCAATTTGTGTCGTATTTTTGTCCATTTTAGTCAAATTTTTGTCGCTTTTAGTCGCTTTATTGTCAATTATAGTCGTATTTTTGATGTTTTTACTCACTTTATTGTCTTGCTTTTAGTCACTTTATTGATGTTTTTAGTCACTTTATTATCGCTTTTACTCATTTTAATGTCGCTTTTTTTCACTTTGTCACTTTTAGTCCCTTAACTGACGCTTTTGCTCATTTTAATGTAAAGTTGTTTTGCGTTTTTGTCAATTTTAGTCGTATTTTTGTCACTTTTAATCACTTTAGTGTCAATTTTAGTCACTTTTCTGACTCTGAGGCGTTTCTCTGACTTTGAGGCGTTTCTCTGACTCCGACGTGTTTTTTTGACTCTCAGGTGTTTTTCTGACTCTGACGTGTTTTTCTGACTCTGAGGTGTTTTTCTGACTCTGGGGTGTTTTTCTGACTCTGAGGTGTTTTTCTGACTCTGAGGTGTTTTTCTGACTCTGAAGTGTTTTTCTGACTCTCAAGTGTTTTTCTGACTCTCAAGTGTTTTTCTGACTCTCAGGCGTTTTTTCTGACTCTCAGGCGTTTTTTCTGACTCTGAGGCGTTTTTTCTGACTCTCAGGTGTTTTTTCTGACTCTGACGTGTTTTTCTGACTCTGACGTGTTTTTCTGACTCTGACGTGTTTTTCTGACTCTCAGGTGTTTCTCAGACTCTGAGGTGTTTTTCTGACTCTGGGGTGTTTTTCTGACTCTGGGGTGTTTTTTCTGACTCTGGGGTGTTTTTTCTGACTCTGGGGTGTTTTTCTGACTCTCAGGTGTTTTTCTGACTCTGACGTGTTTTTCTGACTCTGACGTGTTTTTCTGACTCTGACGTGTTTCTCAGACTCCGAAGTGTTTTTCTGACTCTGAGGTGTTTCTCAGACTCTGAGGTGTTTCTCAGACTCCGAAGTGTTTTTCTGACTCTGAGGTGTTTTTCTGACTCTGACGTGTTTTTCTGACTCTGAGGTGTTTTTCTGACTCTGAGGTGTTTTTCTGACTCTGACGTGTTTTTCTGACTCTGACGTGTTTTTCTGACTCTGACGTGTTTTTCTGACTCTGACGTGTTTTTCTGACTCTCAGGTGTTTTTTCTGACTCTCAGGTGTTTCTCCAGACTCAGGCGTTTTCTGACTCTGAAGTGTTTTTCTGACTCTCAGGTGTTTTTTCTGACTCTGAGGCGTTTTTTCTGACTCTGAGGTGTTTTTCTGACTCTCAGGTGTTTTTCTGACTCTCAGGTGTTTTTCTGACTCTGAGGTGTTTTTCTGACTCTCAGGTGTTTTTCTGACTCTGAGGTGTTTTTCTGACTCTCAGGTGTTTTTCTGACTCTCAGGTGTTTTTCTGACTCTCAGGTGTTTTTCTGACTCTGAGGTGTTTTTCTGACAGAAGTCAGGCCCATTTGTCACTTCAACATTCAACATCTGTTCAGGCCGTTTCCTGCAGAAGGTGCATTCTCTTATAAACATTGTTATTGGTGCTCAAAGTAACCATTAGTATTGTGTTAGTAACTGTCATTTCATTACAAGTATTAGTAATAAGTAGTAATAAAGTATGTGTGACATTTTGGCTGTTTTTTACATAAAATGCCTTATTTCTACATGAAAACATGACATGATGTAAAACTTAAATACATTTGTTCTTACATTTATGTGACTAAACTACAGGAGGAGTTTAACACTGATATCAACAGGAGGAGAAGACACTGAATCGACTTCACAAAAACGGCTTGAGTTGAACATTTATTTTTAGCCGTATCGCTCCGATCTGAACCGGTCTTTAATTAAAGCGGACTCTCTGCTCGCTGATGACGCGGCGGTGCGTGACAGGTCTGTTCTGGTTAGATGGCGTCCAGATGAACAGCTTCCTGTGCGACAGGCGTCTGAACTGAGCGCGCCCAGAACAGTCGTCGGAACTGAGCGCGCCCAGTTGAACCCGGAGACGTTTGCGGCTGAAAACCAAACCGAACGGGCCGGCGCTCATACGAGTTCAGCGCTTCCGTTTCTCAGAAGTGAAACCTGCGCCTCATCGTCGGGTCCTATTTTGGTTCTTTCCTGTTACGACCGAAACTGACAAACTGTACAAGAGCTTCATTCACTCGACTCCTGCCACAACTGAAAATAAACTGTGTTATGTCACTGGTTTAAGTTTAAAGATGCACTAATCCAAGCCAAAACCAGTGGCGGTCCGAGGAATTCGGGGGTTCAGGGCAAAATTAAGTCCAGGCCCCTCATAAAGTGTGGTTTTCAATAACGTTTCTTTGTTTGTTTTTGAAAGGAAGCTTTTGTTTGTCGTTTTTTTTTTCGTGTGGTGACAGGTTCATAAATTTGGGCGGTAAATAAAATGATCGTCCACTAATTCAGTAATCGAATCATCGTTAACTGGTCCACGGCTAAAACTGAGCTGCAATTTCATGAAAATTACTTGGAAAATGTGTAAATTTAGTCTATTTGATTAAGACTCTCTTTAAGTCGCATTTTTTAATCACGTTTTTGTCACTTTAAGTCGCCTTTTTGTCACTTTTAGTTGCACTTTTGTTGCTTCGAGTCGCGTATTTGTCGTTTTTAAACATGTTTTTGCCACTTTTTGTCTATTTAAGTCACATTTATATCACTTTCAGTCACATTTTTTAGGTTTTCAGTTGCGCTTTTGTTGCTGATGGTCTTGTTTTTGTCGCTTTAGTCTAGTCATAAATTTGGGGCGGTAAATAAAATGATCGTCAACTAATTCAGTAATTGAATAATCGTTAACTGGTCCATGACTCAAACTGAGCTGCAATTTCATGAAAATTAAACGTTTAAATGTAGTGTATTAGATGAAGACTTGAGTAAAGTCACATTTTTAATCACGTTTTTGATGCTTTAAGTCGCGTGTTTGTCGTTTTTAAACATGTTTTTCCCACTTTGTCAATTTTAGTTGCATTTGTATCGCTTTAAGGCGCATTTTTGAAGTTTTCAGTTGCGGTTTTGTCGCTTCCAGCTTTTCATCAATTTTAGTCTAGTCATAAATTTGGGCGGTAAATAAAATGATCGTCAACTAATTCAGTAATCGAAGAATCGTTAACTGGTCCACGGCTAAAACTGAGCTGCAATTTCATGTGGAAAATGTGTAAATTTTGAGTATTAAATAAAGGCTTGCTTGAAGTCGCACTTTTTAATCACACTTTTGTTGCTTTAAGTCGCCTTTTAGTGGCACTTTTGTTGCTTTTAGTCGCGTATTTGTCGTTTTTAAACACTTTTTGACAATTTAAGTCCCATTTATATCGCTTTTAGGCGCATTTTTGAAGTTTTCAGTTGTGCTTTTGTCGCTGATGGTCTTGTTTTTGTCACTTTTTATCAATTCTAGTCATAAATTTGAGGATGATCGTCAACTAATCTAGTAATCGAATAATCGTTAACTGGTTTGTGATTCAAATTGAGCTGCAATTTCATGCAAATTACTTGGAAAATGTGTAAATTTTGAGTATTAAATAAAGGCTTGCTTGAAGTCGCACTTTTTAGTCACGTTTTTGCTGCTTTAAGTCGCTTTTTTGTTGTCTTTTGTTGAACTTGTGTTGCTTTAAGACGCGTATTTGTCGTGGTTAAACATGTTTTTGTCACTTTTTTTCAATTTTAGTTGCATTTATATCGCTTTTAGGTGCATTTTTGAAGCTTTCAGTTGCGCTTTTGTCGCAAATAGACATGTTTTTGCGGCTTTTTATCGATTTTAGCCAAGTAATAAATTTGAGGCGGTAAATAAAATCATCCATCCATCCATCCATTTTCTTCCGCTTATCCGGGGCCGGGTCGCGGGGGCAGCAGTCTGAGCAGGGACTCCCAGACTTCCCTCACCCCGGACACTTCCTCCAGCTCCTCCGGGGGGATCCCGAGGCGTTACCAGGCCAGCCGAGAGACGTAGTCCCTCCAGCGTGTCCTGGGTCTACCCCGGGGCCGCCTCCCGGTGGGACATGCCCAGAACACCTCCTGAGGGAGGCGTCCAGGAGGCTCCGGAACAGATGCCCGAGCCACCTCAACTGGCTCCTCTCGACGTGGAGGAGCAGCGGCTCTACTCCGAGCTCCTCCCGTGTGACTGAGCTCCTCACCCTATCTCTAAGGGAGCGCCCAGCCACCCGGCGGAGGAAGCTCATTTCGACTGCTTGTATCCGCGATCTTGTCCTTTGGGTCATTACCCAAAGCTCATGACCATAGGTGAGGGTAGGAACGTAGATTGACCGGTAAATCGAGAGCTTTGTCTTTCGACTCAGCTCTCTCTTCACCACAACGGTCCGATACAGCGCCCGCATCACTGCAGACGCTGCACCGATCCGCCTGTCAATCTCACGCTCCATCCTTCCCTCACTCGTGAACAAGACTCCGAGATACTTGAACTCCTCCACTTGAGGCAAGGACTCTCCACCCACCCGGAGAGGGCAATCCACCTTTTTCCGGTCGAGAACCATGGCCTCGGATTTGGAGGTGCTGATCCTCATCCCAGCCGCTTCACACTCGGCTGCAAACCGTCCCAGTGCTGTAGGTCCTGGTTTGAGGAAGCCATCAGGACGACATCATCCGCGAACAGCAGAGATGAGATCCTGTGGTCCCCAAACCAGACGCCCTCCACGCCCTGACTGCGCCTAGAAATTCTGTCCATAAAAACTATGAACAGAACCGGTGACAAAGGGCAGCCCTGGCGGAGTCCAACATGCACTGGGAACAGGTCTGACTTACTGCCGGCAATGCGAACACAGCTCCTGCTCCGGTCATACAGGGACCGGACAGCCCTTAGCAAAGGGCCCCGGACCCCATACTCCCGGAGCACTCCCCACAAGGCGCCCCGGGGCACACGGTCGAATGCCTTCTCCAGATCCACAAAACACATGTGGACTGGTTGGGCAAACTCCCATGAACCCTCGAGCACCCGATGGAGAGTATAGAGCTGGTCCAGTGTTCCGCGACCGGGACGAAAACCACACTGCTCCTCCTGAATCCGAGGTTCGACTATCGGTCGGATTCTCCTCTCCAGGACCCTGGAATAGACCTTACCGGGGAGGAGTTCCTCTGTAACTGGAACACACCCTCCGGTCCCCCTTCTTATACAGAGGGACCACCACCCCGGTCTGCCAGTCCAGAGGCACTGTCCCCGACCGCCACGCGATGTTGCAGAGACGTGTCAGCCAAGACAGTCCCACAACATCCAGAGACTTAAGATACTCGGGACGGATCTCATCCACCCCCGGAGCCTTGCCACCAAGGAGCTTGCCTACCACCTCAGTGACTTCAGCCAGGGTGATGGATGAGTCCACCGCCAAGATCTCAGCCTCTGCTTCCTCCTCGGAAGACGTGACAGTGGGATTGAGGAGGTCCTCAAAGTATTCCTTCCACCGTCCGACAACATCCCCAGTCGAGGTCAGCAGCTCTCCACCCGCACCGTAAACGGTGTTGGTGAAGCACTGCTTCCCCCTCCTGAGGCGTCGGACGGTTTGCCAGAATTTCTTTGAGGGCAACAGATAGTCCTCCTCCATGGCCTCCCCGAACTCCTCCCAATCCCGAGTTTTTGCCTCTGCAACCGCACGGGCTGCAGTACGCTTGGCCTGCCGGTACCTGTCAGCTGCTTCAGGATTCCCACAAGCCAACAAGGCCTGATAGGACTCCTTCTTCAGCCTGACGGCATCCCTTACTTCCGGTGTCCACCACCGGGTTTGGGGATTGCCGCCGCGACAGGCACCAGAGACCTTGCGACCACAGCTACGAGCTGCCGCATTGACAATGGAGGTGGAGAACATGGTCCACTCGGACTCCATGTCTCCAGCCTCCCCCGGGATCTGGGAGAAGTTCTCCAGGAGGTGTGAGTTGAAGACCCTGCCGACAGAGGGCTCTGCCAGCCGTTCCCAGCAGACCCTCACAATGCGCTTGGGCCTGCCAAGTCTGTCCGGCTTCCTCCCCCGCCAGCGGATCCAACTCACCACCAGGTGGTGATCGGTTGACAGCTCCGCCCCTCTCTTCACCCGAGTGTCCAAGACACGCGGCCGAAAGTCAGATGACACAACAACAAAGTCGATCATCGACCTCCGGCCTAGGGTGTCCTGGTGCCACGTGCACTGATGGACACCCTTGTGCTTGAACATGGTGTTCGTTATGGACAAACTGTGACTAGCACAGAAGTCCAATAACTGAACACCACTCGGGTTCAGATCGGGGGGGCCGTTCCTCCCGATTACCCCTCTCCAGGTGTCACTGTCGTTGCCCACGTGGGCGTTGAAGTCCCCCAGTAGAACAACGGAGTCCCTGGGCGGTGCACTATCCAGTACCCCTCCCAGGGACTCCAAGAAGGTCTGGTACTCTGCACCGCTGCTCGGCCCGTAGGCCGACACAACGGTGAGAGACCTGTCCCCCAACCTAAGGCGGAGGGACGCGACCCTCTCGTTCACCGGGGTAAACTCCAACACGTGACGGCTGAGCTGTGGGGCTATGAGCAAGCCCACACCAGCCCGCCGCCTCTCCCCGTGAGCAAAATAAAATAAATAAAATCATCGTCAACTAATTTAGTAATTGAAGCATTAACTTGAGCTGCAATTCCATGAAAATAAAATGTAAAATGTATAAATTTAGTGTATTAGACTTGCTTTAAATTGGATTTTTAAGTTTTTGTCATGTTTTTAATCGCTTTAATTTGCACTTTTGTTGCTTTTAGTTGCGTGTTTGTCGTGTTTAAACATGTTTTTGCCACTTAATAAATTAGTTGATCATAATTTGCTAAAACATGATGTAAAATACAATAATAAATGTGTTTAATCAGCTCTGATGTCACTCACATGTGTCTGAGGCTTTTACTTTTCCAAAATCATCTACATTTGTCAGATTTTGTGATATTCTGAGGTTAATCCCAGTTTCACTTTTGCCTCAATTCTATATTTAGAACGTTTTTGTTTGCAGACTTTTAAAGGGCCTATAGCCTATAGCCTATGTTTGTTTTGGTTCGTTTGGGTCGAGTTTGCGAACAAAAAGCGCCGGTTGAATTCATACTTACGATATGCGTGCGCTCGGATTCGGCCTGAGGGGATCCCAAAGACTCGCCCGGCTCTGCCACGTACAGGACGTTCGGGTTCAGCTTGGACGCCATTTTGGCTCAAAGGGAAAGAGACGGTAAAAGACGAGATGAGCGAGGCCCGAGGAAAGACGGTCCCGGCTTTTCGAGGCGTTTCGGAGGAGCAGACGTGTTCAGACTTCCCCCTCGCTCCTGGTGCAGCTCCTGTAAAAGACGGAGGATGAATTATTGATCAGAGGCGACAGAAAAACATAAACAAACGTCTGAATCCAGCGCCTTCTGCTCCGTGACGTGTTTTTAAAAGGATTTAGAGAAAGTTGTTCTCGGCGAAGGCCATTTGAGCTCTGAAATCGTCAAAATTAGACATATTCTGCTTTTTTTGTGAATTATTCTTGTCTTTAAATTTGGGGTTAAGTGCTCCGTCTTCTGAACATGGGGAAATAAACAAAAGCTAGCTTGCCCCGAGTTGTATTGAAGGTGATTGGAGCCAGAAATGCTCAGAACTGGAGCTGCACGATTTGGAAAGAAAGTTAATTGTGATTTTTTTTTCTCTGTGATTTATGTTTTAATCATGGGATTCTGTTCAAAGTTTAAACACAACCAGGAGAATTGACAAAAGACTCAAAAGAAAACTGACACAGAATTAAAAGAATCACGTGTTTTGAAACGTTTTTTGCTTTTAAAATCACTCTTAGTACTATTTTTGTTGCTTTAAGTTGTGTTTTTTTCTCTTTTAGTTGAGTTTTTGGCATATTTTTACTTCGGAACATGTTTTAACAAATCTATACAACAATTTTAGTAGTTTTTATGCAGAATAAAACTGGACATTTTGAATTTGTGGAAGAAATCGTTGCCGTTAAACACCGAAACCTTTGCGATTTGCTGAGCGAGAACGAGTCTGCGATGATTTATGGACTTAAAGAACAGCACGTAAACCTCCGGATCGCGACCTTTGACGGCGCAAATTTGAAACTGCAAGCAAGAGGACCTCGTAAACAGGATTGACGACGCGTGCGTGAACGAAGCTACATACCACAAGACATATTTTTGATGAGGAAACTATGTTAGAACAGGGTTTAAAGAAAGAAAATGTCAGTTTTGCAGAATTGGTTTCCTATAGAAAACACGGAGAAGCAATTCCTGAAACGACTGAAAAGATGTCCATTGAAATTAAAACACAGGTAAATTCCTTCTGTATCATTCTATTTTAAAAAGTCTGTTAAATAAAATAAAATAAGTAAAATCTGGACTTATATTAAGAAAAATCGTATAAAAACGGCACAAAAGAAAAAGAAATGAATATTTAATGTTTGCATGTTCGTTCGCCGTTTGTCAATTAATCGGTCGATGGTGTTTTAGTCGACCAACATTTTTATCAGTCGGATCGATTACTTTATATCTATTAAAAGGATTTATGCGACAAAAACAGCGTAAAAGGGACGATATGTTGTGAGTTTGCTCAAGATTTTGGAGTGAATCATGAGTTTAAGCCAGGCATGTCCAAACTCAGGCCCGCGGGCCAAATGCGGCCCTCAGACCAATTTTTCTTGGCCCTTAGTCTTCCTGGTGAACTGGCCCACATTGTCCTGATAAGTACTATTTACAGCACATTTCAGATTTTCTACAATTCCAACCTAAATAACTAACATTTTGGTGCCACACAGACCTGATATTAAGGCACTGAGACTGAATGTAGATGTGGTGGTGCTTAAAATATCAGATAAATGCAGCTTTTTGAATGTTTCACGATTGATTTGTGGCCCTCCGCTTGGTCTATATTTCAATATGTGGCCCTCGATGGAAAAAGTTTGGACACCCCTGGTTTAAGCTAATTTATATATATATATCTAACGCATAAATACACTGGTACTGGTACTTTTCTGTATAAATTATTACTTTTTGCGAGCAGTTGTTTATTTTGAGTGCAGTTTAGATAGATACTTCACTTTTAGTCGATGGCGAAGGTCTTGTGTTCATTAATATGTACCGTCCTCACCAAAAAAAACAGATTATTTTGTTCCCATTTTCTTGGTAATAAATATTTTGAGTCATTCGCTCAAATAGTGTCACTTTCACGACAAAAATAAAACAAAAGTCAAATATTTATATATATTTGAGTCGCTTTTAGTGGCATTTTTTACGTTTTTAGTCACATTTTTGTCACTTTAAATCGCCATTTTTGTCGCTTTTAGCTCCGCTTTTGTTGATTTTAGTCGCACTTTTGAAGTTTGCAGTTGCAGAGGTTTTTGTCCAGAATAAAACAGGAGATTGTTGTTGTTTGTGGGGGAAACTATCACAGCGGATTTGATTTGGATTAATTGTGCAGCCCTAAATCCGGCATAAATTACAAATTCGAAAAATTCCAAAATTGCCCTTTTCCTTGTGTGGAAAAGAAAATGTTTCTGACGCTTTTTGGCTCGTATTTTGCCACTTTTGTCCATTTCAGTCGCATTTGTGTCGCTTTTAGAGGCATTTTTGAAGTTTTTAGTCACATTTTTGTCGCATTTAGTCATATTTTTGTCACTTTAAATCACCTTTTTGTCGCTTTTAGCTCCGCTTTTGTTGCTTTTAGTCGCACTTTTGTCTCTTTAAGACATATTTTGCAGCTTTTTGTCAATCCCAGTCGCACTTTTGAAGTTTGCAGTTGCTCTTTTGTCACTTTTTTTTGTGAGCAGTTGTTTGTTTTGAGTGCAGTTTGGGTCAGATACAGTTAGACACTTCACTTTTAGTCGACAGCGAAGGTCTTGTGTTCATTAATATGTGCCGTCCTCACCAAAAAAAACAGATTATTTTGTTCCCATTTTCTTGGTAATAAATATTTTGTGAGTCATTCGGTGAAATAGTGTCACTTTCACGACAAAAATAAAACAAAAGTCAAATATTTATAGCAGCAAAAGGGCAAATCTGGACAATGACTGAACAAATTCCTACTTTACTCTCTATTTGTTTCCTGTTTGTGTTTTAAAAAGCAGTATTTACGTCTCAGTTCTTTTTAGATCAGATCACTTTTCAGATCCTTAAGCGCTTGGGTCCGTCACTTCTGCATTTCAGGTCCTCTTTTATTCTTCCTGCATTTGCCTGAAAAACCAACGACTTCCTCTTTTTATTCTGTTTTCCTTTTTGTGACGCTGCGCTGCAAAAAAAATTACTAGATGGCTTCGATTCAGAATACTCAGGAGGTTTGCGCTGCTTCTCATTCAAAGCAGAAGTGGGAAATATGTCCATTTATCATTAACATATTGTGGCGTGTTTTGAGTAAGTGTTTAATTTGAATATTGTGTGCATCGTTTACGTTAAATATTCTGCAAAACCTATTTTTTTCTGTCTTTTTACCCTGTTCTGACATTGTTCCTCCTCAAAAACACATCTGGAGTTGTATTTAGCTTCATTCGCGCTCGTTTTATCGATCCCGTTTGTGCGCTCAGTTTGGTTTTGAGCCTCAGAAAGCACCCATTTTCAATTTCCCCCGCATTTGAGACGTCAAAAGTTGCGATCCGGACGTCTCCTGTGCTGTTTTTAAGTTCATAAATCATCAAATTGTGTTTATTATAACTGCGTGCTTGCATTGCATTGCATTTGGCCACTTTTTTTTGTCAATTTTAGTCTCGTTTGTCGCTTTGAGTTCCTTTTTACTCACTTTATTAGTTGCTTTTTTTTGCTTGTTGTCATATTTTGGACGCTTCTGGACTGAATTACACAAAAAGTGGCCGCGTTTGTGACGCTTTTTGTTGCGTTTTTGAAGTTTTAGGCGGTTTTTAGTCACGCGTTTGTTGATTTTTGTCAACTTTAGTCACGTATCGATTTTAGAAGCATTTTTTTTCTCAATTTTAGTCACATTTATTTCACTTTTAGTTTGCAGTTGCTCTTTTGTCGCACATTTATTATAGATTATTTGTCAGTCCGGACGTCTCCTGTGCTGTTTTTAAGTCCATAAATCAACAAATTGTGTTTATTATAACTGCGTGCTTGCATTGGCTAGCTAGCTTTTGTTTATTCCCCCATAGTAATTCCCCGTGCTGGCAGTAGATGGAGCGCCAACACCAAATCAAGACGAGGAAAGCCCGACTGAGAGGAAATCGTGTGTATTTTCTATATTTTAAGTTCGAAAACATGAAAAGACAAAGCAAAAGTTTATGATTTCGTGTTAAATTTTTCGAGCCAGAATTAAAATTTTAATAAGATTCTGTTCAAAGTTTTAATAATATTCTGTTCAAAGTTCACATTTTAAACTCAAAAACCAGGAGAATTGACAAAAGACTGAAATATGAGCTGACAAAATAATAAAACAATCACGTATTTCAGAACGTTTTTGTCACTTTTAGTTATGTTTTTGACGCTTTTTGACTCGTATTTGCAACTTTTTTTTGGTCAATTTTAGTCTTGTTTGTCACTTTTTAGTCACTTTATTAGTTGCTCTTTTTTTTGCTTGTGGTCATGTTTTGGACGCTTTTGATGCTTTGTCTAAATTTCACAAAAAGTGGCTACGTTTGTGATGCTTTTTGTTGCGTTTTTGAAGTTTTTAGTCACATTTTTGTTGCTTTTAGTCACGTTTTTGTTGATTTTTGTCAGTTTTAGTCACATTTATATCGCTTTTAGAAGCATTTTTGAAGTGTTTAGTCGCTTTTTAGTCACATTTTTGATGCTTTTAGTCACGTTTTTGTTGATTTTTGTCAGTTTTAGTCACATTTATATCGCTTGTAGAAGCATTTTTGAAGTGTTTAGTCGCTTTTTAGTCACATTTTTGATGCTTTTAGTCACGTTTTTGTTGATTTTTGTCAGTTTTAGTCACATTTATATGGCTTTTAGAAGCATTTTTGAAGTGTTTAGTTGCGCTTGTGTGACGTACAGACATATTTTTGCCACTTTTTTGTTGAATTTTGTCTCGTTATTGTCACTTTTGTCACGTTTTTGTCGCTCGTTTCAGAACATGTTTTGACAAAGCTAAACTGCGGCGTCAGAAATGTTTACACAGAAACTGGACATTTAGTTTTTTTGTGGAAGAAACTATTGCAGCCTTTGCGGTTTGATTAGATTTCGATTAATTGTGCAGCCCTAAATACGGCATAAATTACACATTCCAACCAAACGAGCCGAACTATAGACCATTGTCCTTTTGAAACAACGGAGCAAAGTCATCCATTAACAGTGAGTCCAGACACACTTTCACTCATAATAATCAGCCACATCCACATGTTTTTGGCGCTTTTTGAATCTTTTTGTCCATTTTAGTCACGTTTGTGTCGCTTTTAGAGGCATTTTTTACGTTTTTAGTCACATTTTTGTCACTTTAAATTGCCTTTTTGTCGCTTTTAGCTCCGCTTTTGTTGCTTTTAGTCACACTTTTGTCTCTTTAAGACATATTTTGCGGCTTTTTGTCAATTCCAGTCGCACTTTTGAAGTTTGCAGTTGCAGAGGTTTTTGTCCAGAATAAAACAGGAGATTGTTGTTGTTTGTGGGGGAAACTACTACAGCCGATTTGATTTGGATTAATTGTGCAGCCCTAAATCCGGCATAAATTACAAATTCGAAAAATTAAAAAATTGCCCTTTCCTTTGTGTAGAAAAGAAAATGTTTCTGACGCTTTTTGACTCATATTTTGCCACTTTTGTCCTTTTCAGTCGCATTTGTGTCGCTTTTAGAGCCATTTTTGAAGTTTGCAGTTGCCCTTTTGTCGCTCATAAACATGTTTTTGCGTTTTTTAAATCAATTTTAGTCTAGTTTTTGTCACTTTAGTTCAATTTTTGTCCACTGTTTCACAACATGTTTCACAAATTTAAACTAGAGGGTTAGACGTTTTTATCCAGGAGATTCGTATTTTGCCACTTTTTGTCTATTTTACTCACGTTTTTGTTGCTTTCAGTGGCATTTTTGTCACTTTTAGACACTATTTTTCCTGCTTTTTCTCAATTTTAGTCACATTTATATCGCTTTTGTTTGCAGTTGCTCTTTTATCACTTATAGACATGTTTTTACTGCTTTTTATCTATTTTAATCTTGTTTTTGTCACTTTAGATTTGTTAAAACATCTTCTGAAACAACTGTCAAAAATGGATCTAAACTACAGGATTTCGATTAATTGTTCAGCCCTAAATCCGGCATAAATTGCAAATTCCAAAAATTCCACAATTGCTCTTTCCTTTGTGTAGAAAAGAAAAGTCTGGTCCCAAACGAGCCGAACTATAGACCATTGTCCTTTTGAAACAACGGAGCAAAGTCATCCAGATCCACCGTCACGTGTTTTTGGACGCCGAGGACAGAAAGGGCAGATTTTATGGACATTTTGAACCAAGAACATACATTTTATGCTTTTTGCTCACTATCTTACTTACATTTTGGACATTTTCATTGCAAAATTGATATAAAAAAGCTTGATAAAGAAACAAACCCGATGATTTCTGTGATGAATTATGTCAAAACTGTGGGCAAATTGATATCGTGTTATTTTTTGGGGAGTTTTTTGGTAACGATATTATGTCAGTCCAAAAGAAATGTGTCAAAACTGTCTTTTAAATGTTTAACTGTTGAGGTTGAATTATCAAACAAATGTGAAATGTCTGTCAAATGAATCACAAAAGTGCAGAAAATACACTTTAAACAAAACTTTTTCATTTCTATTTAGCTCTTTTGTCGCATTTTTATCTATAAACGATTGATGGAATTTTGCAGATCATTAAAAGAGAATTTGCTGTTTCAGAACATGTTAAAAGACTTGTTACTTTTAGAAGCATTTTGTAGTTTTTAGTCACTTTTTGGTTACGTTTTTGTCACTTCTAGCCACTATTTTTGCTGCTTTTTGTCAATTTTAGTCACATTTATATCGCTTTTGTTTGCAGTTGCATTTTTGTCGCTTTTAGACATGTTTTTACTGCTTTTTATTTATTTTAGTCACATTTTTGTCACTTTAAAATAGTCTTTTTGTCACTTTGAGTATCGCTTTTTGTCTAGTTTTTGTCACTTTAGTTGCATTTTTCAGAACATTTTAGAAGCATTTTTTTTCTCAATTTTAGTCACATTTATTTCACTTTTAGTTTGCAGTTGCTCTTTTGTCGCACATTTATTATAGATTATTTGTCAGTCCGGACGTCTCCTGTGCTGTTTTTAAGTCCATAAATCAACAAATTGTGTTTATTATAACTGCGTGCTTGCATTGGCTAGCTAGCTTTTGTTTATTCCCCCACGGTAATTCCCCGTGCTGGCAGTAGATGGAGCGCTAACACCAAATCAAGACGAGGAAAGCCCGACTGAGAGGAAATCGTGTGTATTTTCTATATTTTAAGTTCGAAAACATGAAAAGACAAAGCAAAAGCTTACGATTTCGTGTTAAATTTTGGCCACTTTTTTTGTAAATTTTAGTCTCGTTTGTCGCTTTGAGTTCCTTTTTACTCACTTTATTAGTTGCTTTTTTTTGATTGTCGTCATATTTTGGACGCTTTTGGACTAAATTACACAAAAAGTGGCTACGTCTGGGACGTTTTTTGTTGCTTTTTTGAAGTTTTAGGCGGTTTTTAGTCCCATTTTAGTCACGTGTTTGTTGATTTTTGTCAGCTTTATTCACATATCGACTTTAGAAGCATTTTTTTCCTCAATTTTAGTCACATTTATTTCACTTTTAGTTTGCAGTTGCTCTTTTGTCGCTTATAGACATGTTTTTCCTGCTTTTTATCTATTTTAGTCTAGTTTTTTCACTTTAGTTCCATGTCTCGTGTCTCGTTTTGTGGTGCATTTGTCTGTTTTTGTACTTTGTCATTGCGCCGTCGTTGAACACACTGTGCAGATTGTGATGACATTATGCAAAGCGACGGTAAACACGTAATTATGCAAATATTATCTCAAATATCGATGACGCGGGCCTATTTCACAATTTAAGATAAGATAAGAGGACTTTCATTTGTGCCGCAGCGGGGAAATTCTAACGTCACAACATCAAAGTTCAAGAACGGCAGGAAACGCGACCAAAAATTAAGATAAATCACTTTCAAACACAGAGTTCAACCATAAATAGAGATGTATTGTTGGCGAATACAAAACACAGAACTTTATTTAAACATTTTAGTGCGAAGAGTAGGTGTGGGTGATACGGCAAAAAGTTATCACGATTTTCTTGGGGCCAAATTATGATTTTATCTCGATTCATGTTGTATTTTTTTAATGTTTTTAATAGAGCTGCACCATTTAGGAAAAATATCTAATTGTGATTTTTTATTTTTTTTGCGATTGTGATTAGATTTGAGATGTTTTAATAATAGGATTCTGTTCAAATTCACATTTCAAAAAAATGTTTTTGTCTTTTAGTCACGTTTCTCTCATATTCAGTTGCGTTTGTCGATTTAAGTCACTTCTTTGTCGTTTTTAGTCGTGTTTTGTCTCTTTTAGTAGTGTTTTTGTCTCTTTTAGTCACGTTTCTCTCACATTCAGTTGCGTTTGTCGATTTAAGTCACTTCTTTGTCGTTTTTAGTCGTATTTTTGTCTCTTTTAGTCACGTTTCTGTCACATTCAGTTGCGTTTGTCCATTTAAGTCACTTCTTTGTCGTTTTTAGTCGTGTTTTTGTCTCTTTTAGTCACGCTTCTGTCACATTCAGTTGCGTTTGTCGATTTAAGTCACTTCTTTGTCGTTTTTAGTCGTGTTTTTGTCTCTTTTAGTCACGTTTCTCTCATATTCAGTTGCGTTTGTCGATTTAAGTCACTTCTTTGTCGTTTTTAGTCGTGTTTTTGTCTCTTTTAGTCACTTCTTTGTTGTTTTTAGTCGTGTTTTTGTCTCTTTTAGTCGTGTTTTTGTCTCTTTAGTCACATTTCTGTCGTGGGTTTTTTGTCTCTTTTAGTCACGTTTCTCTCATATTCAGTTGCGTTTGTCGATTTAAGTCACTTCTTTGTTGTTTTTAGTCGTGTTTTTGTCGCTTTTAGTCACGTTTTGGTGCATCGAGTTGCGTTTGTTGTTTGTAGGCGCGTTTTTGTCGCTTTCGGTCGCGCTTTTGTGGCTTGTTTCAGAACACGTTCGTACAAATCCAAACTACAGCGTTAGCAGTTTTTATTCAAATCAAAGCAAGACATTTTGTTGTTTGTGGAAGAAATTATTGCACTTCAAAAATTGCAGTCTTTGTGATTTGTTAATTGCATCCATTAAAATTGTGTTTTTGTGTGGATTTGGTTTAATTGTGCAGCTCTGGCCTTTAAGAGGTAAATAAAGTCATCTGCTCAGAGGCTTCAGAGGCTAAACAACAGGAGAAAAAGTGTGTTTGAACAGACAGCTGCATTAAAGACACAAACAGTCAATCACCAGAACAACATTTCACAAAAACAGCAGATTGTTCCATTTTTAATCACCGTATCGCTCAGACGTAACGATGACGCTGCTTTCTTAAAAGTTTAAAAAGGTAAAAATCAGTTGAGAGTTTGTCGTCAATTTAAACTACGTTATTGGAGGAGAATTATCAAAACTGTCCCAAAAAGAATCGGCAGAGGTCATCGGATCAAGTTTGTTTTGGATCGTAAACAATTGTAAACGTATCGATGTCGGACATAAAAAACATATCGTTCAATCTGTGACTAAAACTAAAACAATTACGTACAAATAGTGGCTCTGACTGGTTATGTCCAGTAAGGGCTGTTCAATTAATCAAAACCGAATCGAAATCGCAGTTTGAATGGACAAAATTAGCTAATTGCAAAGGCGGCAGTTTTTGAAGCGCAATCATTTCCTCTGCAAACAACAAAATGTGCTGTTTTATTTATGCATAAAAACTGCTTAAGCTGTAGTTTAGATTTGTCGAAACATGTTCTAAAACAAGCGACAAAACTGTGTAAAAGCAGCAAAAACGTGACTAAAAGCGACAAAAACGTGACTAGAAGCGACAAAAACGTGACTAGAAGCGACAAATGCATCTAATAGCAACGAAATCGCGACTAAAAGAGGGAAAAGCATGATTAAAAGCAATGTGACAAAAACGCAACTAGAAGTGACTAAAACGTATCTAAAACTATTAACGACGTGACTAAAAACAAAACCGTCATCCCAAGTTACAAAAGCAGCACAAATGCATCTAATAGCAACAAAAACACAACTCAAAGTCACTGCTAACTGAAACAAGCGACAAAATAGTCTAAAAACGGGAAAAACATGATTGAAGGCAGCAAAAACATGACTAAAGCGACACAAATGCATCTAACAGCAATGAAAACGCAACTAAAAGCGACAAAAACGTGACTAAAAGCGGCAAAAATGTGACTAAAAGCGACGCAAATGCATCTAATAGAAATGAAAATGCGACCGAAAACAGGAAAAACATGATTAAAAGCCACAAAAACATAAAAGCGAAATAAATGCATTTAATAGCAACGAAAACGCGACAAAAACAATTGGAAAAACATCATTAAAAACAGCAAAAACATGACTAAAAGCGACACAAATGCATCTACAGTTATAGCAACAAAAACGCAACTAAAAGCGGGAAAAACCTGATTACAAGCCGAAAAAACGTGACTAAAAGCGACACAAATGCAACTAATAGCTATAAAAACACAACTCAAACTGACAAAACATAATTAAAAGCTGCAAAAACGTGACTAAAAGCGACACAAATGCATCTGATAGCTAAGAAACCGCGGCTACAAGCAGGAAAAACATGATTAAAAGCCACAAAAATGTGATTAAAACTATACAAATGTATCAATAGCAACGAGACGTGTCTGAAAATGGGAAGAACATGATTAAAAGCCCCAAAAACGTGACTAAAGCTACACAATTGCATCTAATAGCAACGAAAACACAACTAGAAGTGGGAAAAACATGATGAAAAGTCACAAAAACATGATTAAAAGCCACAAAAACGTGACTAAACGTGACACAAATGCATCTAATAGCAACGAAATCGTAACTAAACGCGGGAAAAACATGATTAAAAGCCACAAAACATGACTACAACCGACACAAATACAACAAATGCATCTAATAGCGAAAACACAACTAAAAGTGACAAAAACGACTCTATAAACAACAAAATTGCTACTAAACGCGACGAAGCGTAACAAAAAGCGTCAAAAACATTCCGAAACTCTTATTAGTTCGTCCGTTCATATTTCAGTCTTTTGTCGGTTCTGCTGGTTGTGTTTAAAATGTGACTAAAGCGACGCAAATGCATCTAATAGCAATGAAAGCGCGACCGAAAATGGGAAAAACATGATTAAAAGCCACAAAAACATAAAAGCGAAATAAATCCATTTAATAGCAACGAAAACGCGACAAAAAGCGGGAAAAACCTGACTACAAGCCGCAAAAACGTGACTAAAAGCGACACAAATGCAACTAATAGCTATAAAAACACGACTCAAACCAACAAAACATAATTAACAGCTGCAAAAACGTGACTAAAAGCGACACAAATGCAACTAATAGCTATAAAAACACGACTCAAACCAACAAAACATAATTAAAAGCTGCAAAAACGTGATTAAAAACAACACAAATGCATCTGATAGCTAAGAAACCGCGGCTACAAGCAGAAAAAACATGATTAAAAGCCACAAAAATTTGACTAAAACTATACAAATATATCAATAGCAACGAAACACGTCTGAAAATGGGAAAAACATGATTAAAAGTCACAAAAACATGATTAAAAGCCCCAAAACGTGACTACAACCAACATAAATACAACAAATGCATCTAACAGTGAAAACACAACTAAAAGTGACAAAAACGACTCTATAAACAACAAAATTGCTACTAAACGCGTCAAAAAGCGTAAAAAATGTTCCGAAACTCTTATTAGTTCGTCAGTTCATATTTCAGTCTTTTGTCGGTTCTGCTGGTTGTGTTTAAAATGTGACTAAAGCGACGCAAATGCATCTAATAGCAACAACAACGTAACTGAAAACGGGAAAAACATGATTAAAAGCCACAAAAACATAAAAGCGAAATAAATGCATTTAATAGCAATGAAAACTCGACTAAAAATGGGAAAAACATCATTAAAAACAGCAAAAACATGACTAAAAGCGACACAAATGCATCTACAGTTATAGCGACGCAAACGCAATTAAAAGCGGGAAAAACCTGACTACAAGCCGCAAAAACGTGACTAAATGCAACTAATAGCTATAAAAACACGACTCAAACCAACAAAACATAATTAACAGCTGCAAAAACGTGATTAAAAACAACACAAATGCATTTGATAGCTAAGAAACCGCGGCTACAAGCAGAAAAAACATGATTAAAAGCCACAAAAATGTGACTAAAACTATACAAATGTATCAATAGCAACGAAACACGTCTGAAAATGGGAAAAACATGATTAAAAGTCACAAAAACATGATTAAAAGCCCCAAAAACGTGACTAAAGCTACACAATTGCATCTAATGGCTACGAAAACACAACTAGAAGTGGGAAAAACATGATGAAAAGTCACAAAAACATGATTAAAAGCCACAAAAACATGACTAATAGCGACACAAATGCATCTAATAGCAACGAAATCGTAACTAAACGCGGGAAAAACATGATTAAAAGCCACAAAAACATGATTAAAAGCCACAAAAACGTGACTAAACGTGACACAAATGCATCTAATAGCTAGAAAAATGCGACTGAAAGCCACAAAAACATGACTAAAAGCAACATAAATGCATCTAATAGCAACGAAAACGCAACTAAAAGCGACAAAAACGTGATTAAAAGCGACGCAAATGCATCTAATAGCAATGTAAATGCGACCGAAAACGGAAAAAACATGATTAAAAGCCATAAAAACATAAAAGCGAAATAAATGCATTTAATAGCAACAAAAACGCAAATAAAAATGGGAAAAACATCATTAAAAACAGCAAAAACATGACTAAAAGCGACACAAATGCATCTACAGTTATAGTGACGCAAACGCAACTAAAATCGGGAAAAACCTGATTATAAAGCCGCAAAAACGTGACTAAAAGCGACACAAATGCAACTAATAGCTATAAAAACACGACTCAAACCGACAAAACATAATTAAAAGCTGCAAAAACGTGATTAAAAACGACACAAATGCATTTGATAGCTAAGAAACCGCGGCTACAAGCAGAAAAAACATGATTAAAAGCCACAAAAATGTGACTAAAACTATACAAATGTATCAATAGCAACGAAACACGTCTGAAAATGGGAAAAACATGATTAAAAGTCACAAAAACATGATTAAAAGCCCCAAAAACATGACTAATAGCGACACAAATGCATCTAATAGCAACGAAAACACAACTAGAAGTGGGAAAAACATGATGAAAAGTCACAAAAACATGATTAAAAGCCACAAAAATGTGACTAAACGTGACACAAATGCATCTAATAGCAACAAAATCGTAACTAAACGCGGGAAAAACATGATTAAAAGTCACAAAAACATGATTAAAAGCCACAAAACGTGACTACAACCAACATAAATATAACAAATGCACCTAACAGCGATAACACAACTAAAAGTGACAAAAACGACTCTATAAACAACAAAATTGCTACTAAACGCGACAAAAAGCGTCAAAAACGTTCCGAAACTCTTATTAGTTCGTCAGTTCATATTTCAGTCTTTTATCAGTTGTGCTGGTTGTGTTTAAAATGTGAACTTTGAACAGAATCCCATTATTAAAACGTAAATCTAATCACAATCACAAAACTGGTCAGAAAAATCATATTTGTCCCAAATCGTGCAGCTCTAGTGTACGGTACAAACGGACGCTAATACGCTATTAGCAAATGCGGAAATTTCTGAAATGGCAACCCTGTTTAAACTTCCACCAAAAACATCCTGTCGTATTAAAAATAAAACCTAAAGCCCTGTAGTTTCGATCTGTACAAACATGTTTATCAGTTGATATTTTTTTGTCAATTATTGAGTGTAAAAGTTGAATTTTGAACAGAATCCTATTTGTAAAACGCAAATATTTAACAAAATCGCAATTCCTGTCCGACAAATCGCAATGAGACAACATTTTCCTAAATCGCAAATGGACAGAATAAATAGCAGTTAACAATTTGTATCATCCCTCGTAATATTTCAGGCTGTTGCACATGTTTACGTAAGAAATACGTGCTGAAACTTATACCTACACTCAAAATGTATTCCTTTTCTATGCATTAATTCACTCCGCGTCATAAAACACATCGCAATTTAACATGTTACAAGCTCAAACCCATCGCGACGTGAACACTCCACGCTGCGATGCCCGTGAAGTCGTGCGTGTCGGCGGACGTTTCTTTGATTACGCCGCTATAACGTTACACGGACACGTTTCGGTTTATTCAGTTTTTAAAAATCCGTTAACGACACGCTCGTTCTTCTTCCGTAACGTGCCGACAACAAACTTATACTCGCCCGTCACGCACGAAACATCGCCGCGGACGTTGAATTCGCGCAGCTCGCCGTTTTTATTTTCATTTTTTGAGGTTGAATTTCAAGATTTGCGGCGGTATCGTGCACAACAGGCTGCCGTTACGATCCGTTACGTTCCGTTCCGTTCTCGCCCGACCGTTAACTCCGCACGCGTCGATGTACAGCGCGTAATTAGCTTAAAAAAAAAAAAAGAAAAAAATCATCAATAACATCCATCCCAACTATTGCAAATTTGTCGAAACGCATCAACCGCGCGCCGTGACATGCCAAACACACGTCGGCGCGAGCTCGTCCGCGTGCCGAACGTGCACGTTTAACGGACGGGGAAAACGCGACTCACCTCGTTTTCGCGGTTCTCCGGAGAGCGGCGGACGGTGACGCCGCTGTGGCCGGCCTGCAGCGCTCGTCGGCCGGCTTGCGGAGTGCGTGTGCGGCGGCGGCTCCTCCTCCTCGGCGGCGGCGGCGGGTGACGGTGATGGAGATGTCGGTGGCGTTCGGCGGCAGCGGCGGCGGCGCGTCGGAGGGAGAGCAGACGCGGCGCCGTTACGCATTGCTCAGGAGCGGCGGCGGAAGAAGAGGAGGAGGAGGTGGTGGAAGAGGAGGAAGAGGAGAAAGGACGAGAGACGCGGAGAGCGGAGAGAGCAGCGGCGGCACAGCGCACGCTTCACGAGCCTCCGCGATGTCTCTGTCGTGCGGGTGGGAGGCGCTAGGGGGCGGAAGTGAGCGCGGTGCCTTACTGTGCCTTAAAGTTCACCTCGTCCAAAATGTACCCGGTTTAAAGCACTGTTTTTACACTTTACCTGGAAAAAAATTAATAAAAGACGACTTCGTTATAGGCCCTTTAAAAGTTTGTTAATGAAAACGTTCTAAATTCGGAACGGAGGCGAAAGTGAAGCGCAACATGATGTGATTTCACTGAAAAACTGGGATTTAACATCAGAATATCACAAAATATGACAAATGTAGATGATTTTGTCAAAATAAAAGCCTCAGACACATGTGAGTGACATCAGAGCTGCTTTAAACACATTTATTATTGTATTTTACATCATGTTTGAGCAAATTATCATCAACTCTTTGCATTTTTGATGAACAATCCAGATTTATAGGTTTTACTGGAAAAATACTCACAGAAATGTTGAGCCCACAATCATTTTTCATTTTATCTACAGATATATTAGACACTGTTCCATAAATTAGATTCTTTTGAAGCTAAAATACAATTTTAAGGCTAGAAAACTGTATTTTGTCCATCGTTTGTTACAGAAAAACAAACTAACTTCACATTTCTACTCTGGAAATTCAAATGTGTTGCTTTTTTCCAACACAAACACTTAAAACCAGTAGAATTTAGATCTAATGTGAGACAATCATTTAAACATTTACAGACGACTTCATTTTACCATTCTGGATTTTTGATGACACCACATTTTAAAGGGCGGATAAAGCTCGGGGTCGTGACATAACACAAAAAAGAATCTTCATGTTAAATCAATGGAGATTTTACGATGTCAAATACTAAACTGAGCATTAATTCAAAAGTATTCAAACACTATTTATTGAACCAGCAGTTTATCGGCTTCTTCCATGGATGTTTTGTTCATTTTTTTTTTTACGTTGTTTTGGCTATTGTTTTTCTATGCAAGTTTAGCACACCAGCTGCAAACATGGCGGGTTTCCATGGCAACGGCTGATTTCTGCCGTTCTATCCCGAGCTCCGTGGATTTTTACTGGATAAATGTAATTTTAATTGACCAGCAATAATAGTTTTTGAGTAAAATTTAGTAAAAGTACCAACATTTTACAGATGCTTTTGTTTTTCCTTCTCATACAGCCTCTCGAAGTCGTATCCTGAGTGATTTGTTGATTAATACGGCTGTTAAATTATGGAAAATAAACGATTAATTTGCTTGAAATTGTGTTCGAATGTTAGCTATTTTCATTGTGTCCTTGATTTCCATGACGATTACTCCACTGGAAGCCATTAAAGCTAATCTTATCTTGTTTCTTTGTATTAAATGTTTGTAATGTTTTGTGTATTTTGATCTGTATATGTGATTTATGAACGTCCAATCGGCTGCTTTTGTGGAAAAGATGAGGTCGTGACAAGCTTGAGTTTCCGCCTTTAAAGCACAACTAAGTAACTTCACCGTCAGCGCTCCCCCTGCAGGCCTGTTGTGCAAATACACTGGCAGCAAAAAGACCAAAAAGCTTCTATTTTTCAGTTTTTCCCTTCCTTTTTATTAAAATAAGGAAGTACAATTGCATACAAAATAATTTCATGTCGCCAAATATAAAAAGAGTGCACAGGTTTTTAAGGAGAGTCGTCTTCTGGTCGGCGTCAAGCTGGTTTTCCGCGCAGAGACAGCAGGGGGCGACGACGGGAGCTACAAACGCCCCGGAATTGCATTTACAACCACCACACGCACTTACCAAGATGTTAATACGGCGAAAATGTCACTTAGTTCTGCTTTAACCACTGCCCTTGGACTCCTTTTGGTTGTTTTGGTTTGTTTAATTGTGATGCTCGGTGCGTTGACCAGAGAATTAAACTTCAGACTTCAGGACGAGGACGAAAACCAGGACGAGCGGACGTTTTACAATTCTCATTTGGTTATACGAGCGACCGGCATTCCAAGCCCTGGTGCCAACGCAAACACTGCCCCGATGGTATGTGTTTGTGCTCGTGTGTGTGTCTCCCTTGGGTGGGGGTTTAAAGAGGTTGGTGGCCACAGTTGGTGCAGGTTTTTGTGAAGCAGCAGCTGTTTGGCGTTGCAAGCACAGCTGTTCTGACCATCAAACCATCAAAGAAACGCTGAGGAAGAAGCGCATACTTTCAAGACAAACGTTCGCCAAATGTTAAAGTTCACATTTTCTGCATTGTTTGTTTGGTCTTTGCCCTTTAAAGTAGAGCCAAGTAACATTTTTAGCTCATTAAACGTCTTTGTGAGTCCGTGTGGTGGTTGCGAATGTATTGCCGGGTCGTTTGAAGCCCTCGTCGTCGCCCCCTGCTGTCTCTGAGCGGAAAACCAAAACCCTGGCTCTCTTTTTTTTTTATATTTGGCGACATGAAATGTTTTTTGTATGTGATTGTACTTCGTTATTTCAATAAAACGGAAGGGGGAAAAGAGAATAAATAAACTTTTGGCGTCGTTTTACTGAGCGTATTTTCACAACAGACCTGCAGGGGGAGCTCTGTCGCTGAAGTTACTGTCGCTGAGTTTTGCTTTAAACTCGCTCTACTTTTGGCATAAATTAACTTAAAAAAATAATGTTTCTGCTGAAAAATACAGGAAAAACTCATCAGGATCATAGACAGCGATGAGTTAAAATGTCTTGATTTCAGGATATTAATCTGGATTTCAGACGTTTTGACTCGTTAAGATCAGTGGAGACGATTTATTTGATGGAACTAGATTATTTCACTTGTTTCAAACCGTTTCTGACTTGTTTCAATACATTATTTCTTACTTCAATCCAAATTATCTGTCACTGGGTTAAGATCATGTTACTTTAACGAGTCAAAACGTCTGAAATTACGATTAATCTCCTGAAATCAACACATTTTAACTCATCTAGAAATGTATTGATTTTTTGCAGTGTGGGTTTCAATGGAGCACTGCAAAAAATGAATGTCTAGATGAGTTAAATGTCTTGATTTGAGGATATTAATCAGAATTTCAGACGTTTTGACTCGTTAAGATCAGTGGAGACGATTTATTTGATGGAACTAGATTATTTTACTTGTTTCAAACCGTTTGTGACTTGTTTCAATACATTATTTCTTATTTCAATCCAAATTATCTGTCACTGGGTTAAGATCGTTTTACTCACTAAGTTTGTGCCATGTATTTTTGTTTCGTTTTGTAGTGTATGTCTTGTCTACTGTCTGTAACGAAAACTAAAATATAAATACATTTTAAAAAAAGATAATTTTACTGACCCACTGACACATTTATTTTCCTATTTTAAGCAAAATTATTAATCTAAATTAAATCTCATCGAGTCAAAACTTCTCAAATCAAGATAAAAATGATCAATTCAAGCCATTTTAAGCTTGGATAGATTTACATTTTTTGCTGTGAAATGTTCAAATTAATATTTCAACAAATACAAAATCTAAAAATCCTGGTTCATCTCTTCGTGTGGATCCTCACCGATGCCCCCTGGTGGTCACAACCTGCATACGCCACATGATCAGAGCTCTCCCCAGTACAATAATATAGTTAAAAGAGAGAAAAGGTCAGGGTTTTACACAATAAATGTCCTTTAAATGTAATATTTAACAGGGACATGCCTTGATTTTCAGCCTGTGCGCAGAAAAAACGTCCAATTTACATTCACAAATGGATTTAGTTGAAAAATAACCCAACACTTTGCCACTTTTTTAAAACTGTGGGTATCTTTACACCGAAAAAAGACAGTTCTCTAGAGAAAACATGAGGGAATCAATCAAAAAACCACTTTGGGCACAACATACAAGGCCCAAATAGCACTGGAGGAAGGTTAAAACCTCTGAAAAGTCAATTTTGCATGTTATGGCACCTTTAATCCAGAGTCGCCAGCCCCGCAGACCTTAACCAAGAGGCGCCTTAACCCACAGGTCCAGAAGTACGTTGCGCGGACGAAAATAATAATAAAAAAAAAAGGTTACGCCGCAGTTTATGGAAATATTGAAAGCACTGCAAATCAAAATATTGAACATTATAATCAGAAAATAACAAAACTGTATTGAAAAAATTAAAAACTTGATGCATTATCCATGCATTACTCATTCATCTCATTACATTCATAAAAAACAAAGCCCCTCCCATCCACCACTTCTTCCACACAAACAAATACGATTTAAAAAAGCTCCAGCTCCTCCTCGTGTTCTTCATCGTCAGATTCCAGTCTCATCTTTACTGACGATGGATCTATTTCTACAAATTCACATTAAATTTGCGATTAACAGTAAACTTCACCCTAGTTTTTCATAACATGTGACTTAAAACTCCATTTCAACGCCATTAACATTAGACATTAGAAGTGATAACGTAAAGAGCGTGTGGGGCTGTAATATCTAAATAGCACGATACAAATTCTATTCTAATCATCACATTTTGTTCAGATTAATCAGCGGAGAGACAAATATTTAATTTAGTTTGTACCTAGTTATAAATGAACAAGAAGAGGAATGATTGAATTAAAAACATAAGGTGCCGTGCGTGTTGATGTTGGTTATTTTTGACACCTCTGGGCTCTGGTAGGGACCTCTGGGTTAAGGTACGGGTCACGTGGGCGCCTCCTGGTTAAGGTCTGCGGAGAGGCGACCCTGGATTAAGGTCTGCAGCCAGACGCCTCTCCTTATTTTGCCTCTATATTATTATTGTTTTTACATTTGTATTTGGACCTGTGTCCTATCAGCTCTTTTGTGTCGTAATAACGGACAAAAACAGCATCCTGGACAGTCGGTTGTCGCAGTTTTCCTTTTAGTTCTCCGCAAAAACTTGAGTAGAAAAACAGAAAACTAAACACGTCATTAAAGCTGAGAAATGAGGAACACGAATAAGTTCAGCTCAGGGGCAAGAACCATCACATATTTCGTCCAGACATGTTTTAGAACTGGTTTTGAGCTGGAAATTCACCAAAAACGTCTCCGATGTGAAATACGTTCTGCCCCGTTGCATAACTCTGCATGAAAGGACACGAAAACACCCACTTTAATAACATCTTTTATTATCAAATAGCTCAGATGGGCGCTAACTCTTCAGAAAGTTTGAACTAGCGTCTTCTCAAGAAATAAAATGTAAATCGTGCCAGAATCATTTGACCCCTGTCAGCGATTCACAAAAAAGTTGGTTAGTAATTCTGTTAAGTTTGTGGCTGTGAGACGTGGCTAAGAGCGATTAAAACACGACTAAAAGTGATAAGTGCAACTAAAAGCGGAAAAATCTGACTGAAGGCAACAAAAACATAAAAAGGGACAAAAAAACGTGATTACAAGTAACAAAAATGCAATTAAAACTGTAAAAAATGCAACAAAACGTGTGGAGAAAGTTGACAAAAATGCGGCAAAAAACAAAAAAATGACGGATAGCGCCAAAAAGACGACTTAGAGCATCAAAATGCCCCCAAAAGAGTTACAAAAAGACGTTTTGTAATTCCAAGTTTAAGTCTGAGACGTGTCTAAAGATAGCATAAACAGGAAACTACTTCCTGTTTGTCCTCAGCTTTTCTGCAAAGACTCCACGCCATGTTTTAATCTCTTTAGGGCTCAACCATAGACCGTACATATCAGTGGAATGTGGGATTGTGACGTCACTCATAGCGTTCGGCTCCAGACAAATGAAGCTAATCGTGTCAACTACACGGACTAATCAGGAGCACGGTTGCTAACGGTATCCGCCCCTCGGTGGGAGGAGACGGCGGCAACGTGCGGCGCTAGCTGTCAATCAAACCTGTTGCTAACACAAGCGAAAACGACCCCTGATTGGTCAGTTATTTTAGCTAATAACTTGATTTATGAACAACCAACGAGAAAAAAACACACCAGGATCATGTGGAGTGAGTCAAAACAGACATTTTAGTTCCAGATGTGAGTTTGACAGAAACAGTTACAGAGTAAAGGCTCCAGTGTCACTGAAAGTGAATGGAGCTCGGCTTCATGGAGCAGGAGCCTCCAGAGCTGCTTCCTATTTGGAACGCGGCGGCTAGCATGCTAACATGGTCCACTGATATGTACGGTCTATGGCAGGCATGTCCAAACTCAGGCCCGGGGGCCAAATGCGGCCCTCAGACCAATTTTTCTTGGCCCTTAGACTTCCTTCCTTTCGATAGAATGAGTCTCCCCAGAGTGATGTCATCAGTTTTTTACTTCCTGTAATTTTAAACTGATTTTTCAACTTTTCTCCACAAACTACAGCTTGATTTTTATGTACAATACGTATTCATACACCAAATAAAATCAAAATTAGAAAATTGTTAAAACCTGTCATACGCCCTTTAACTTCTATTTTAGTTTCATTAAAGGGCCCCTGACAGGTTTGACAAAAATGCAGTTAATATAAATATATTCAAATTTTGTTAAAATACTTTTTTTTTATCGCGGTTGAGCAATCTTTTTTTAGGTTTTCTTGTTTTACTTCCTGGTTGTAAATGATGACATCACACTAGGAAATTACCATAGCAACCATCCTGTAAACGCGGCCAAAACTCATCTGACGTCACAGGTTTGTTTATTTTACAAATAAAAACACACATGAACACCTTTATTTTGTTAAATTCATGTAAAAAGGGTCAAAAAAGTTAATTATTTTGTGTAAATTATGCATAACCTTTGTTTCCCCAGTGTGATGTCATCAGTTTGTTTACTTCCTGTATAATTTTCAACATATTTTTCAACGTTTCTCCACAAACGGCGACCTGATTGGTGTAAAACTAAAATTTATATTTAGAACAGGCATTAATGCACTGAATAAAGTCAAAATCAGAAAATCATGAAAACCTGTCATGCGCACTTTAAAGGGCCTCTGACAGGTTGAAATAACATTTAACTAAAATGCAGTTAAGACAAATATATTCAAATTTCTACTGAAATCTTTACAAATTTAACCCCAGTTTAGCGTTTTTTTTAGGTTTTAAATTTTTCTCCCGTTTGTAAAGTATGACATCACACTGGGAAATTACCATAGCAACCACACTGTACAATGGCCAAAACTCATCTAATGTCACAGATTTTGTTCATTTGACATAGAGAAACACATGTGAGCACCTTTATTTTGTTGAATTAATGTTTAACCGGTCAAAAAAGTAGTTAATTTGGTGTAAATTATGTATAACCTTTGTCTCCCCAGCGTGACGTCATCAGTTTGTTTACTTCCTGTAATTGTCGACAGATTTTTCAACTTTTCTCCACAAATTGTGACTTGATCGGTGTAAAACTACAATTTATATTCACAAGAGGTATTAATGCACTGAATAAAGTCAAAACTGGAAAACCCTAAAAACTTGTCATACGCCCTTTAAATCCAGTTGTAGAAGTTAAAGTCTGTATTAAAGGGCCTATGACAGGTTGAACTACTCATGTAACTAAAATGCAGTTAAGACAAATATATTTCAATTTTTACTATAATCTTTACACATTTTACCGCAGTTTGGCTATTCTTTTAGGTTTTTAATTTTACTTCCTGGTTGTAAAGTATGACATCACACTAGGAAATTACCATAGCAACTGCACTGTACACCGGCCAAAACTCATCTAATGTCACAGATTTAGTTAATTTGACAAAGAGAAACACATGTGAACGTCTTTATTTTGTTGAATCAATGTTTAAAGGGTCAAAAAAGTAGTTTATTTTGTGTAAATTATGCATGACCTTTGCCTCCCCGGCGTGATGTCATCAGTTTATTTACTTCCTGTAATTGTCGACAGATTTTTCAACTTTTCTCCACAAATAGCGATCTGATCGGTGTAAAACTATTATTTGTATTTACACAAAGTATTAACACACTGAATAAAGTCAAAATCAGAAAATCATGAAAACCTGTCATGGGCCCTTTAACAATAAGCTTTATTCATAAATATCCTCTCCGGACGCTTTCAGTCACGTGATTTCCGCCTTTATCCTGTCAAAGATGTGTTACAAATCGCTAAATGTACAATAGAAATAATTATTTAACCAGTCGACTGTGAATAATTACTGTTTTCAGGAATAACCAAGCTCTTGTCGATGCTGCAGGTGCGACACGGACTCACTCTCGCGTCGGTAAAACCTCATTTGTTTACGGTAATTTAATATTCACGCCGAATTAGCGGTTAGCGCGCAGACACGACTCCCCCGCCCGCTCTGCTCGTGCTGCTAGCGCCTGTTTATTTGCATGGCCGACCGCATTAAAGCGAGCTAGCAGGTCGCCGTACATGGTAATTACCCGCATTACAGACTGAAAATCCCGTAGCGCCGTATGCTAGCTCTGGGGGTAATAAAACACACGGCGTCGCGGGCCTGCTTAAAAGTCCATTTGGCTAATTGCTCGATGGCAGTTCAGGGCTTAGACGTGAACGCTGCTGGAAACGGGTCGATCTTTCAACCACGGATTCTGTTTTTGTACATTTTCCTGAGCTAGATTTTCTTAAATTAAATTGGGGCGGCAGTAGCGCAGTAGGTAGAGTGGGCGCCTTCTGATCCGAAGGTCGGCGGTTCGAATCCCACCCCAGACACGGAGTAGTTGAGTGGTCAGATCCCCTGACCCGCAGGTTGGTGGTGCGATTTCAGCTCCTTCAGATGAATAATGCCGTTGTGTCCTTGGGCAGGACACTTAACCCACCTCGCCCCCAGTGTCTGTGTACACTGGTGTATGAATGTGTGAGTGGATGGGTGACTGGTTCCTTCATGTAAAGCGCTTTGAGTGCCTTAAAAAAGGTAGAAAAGCGCTATATAAATGTGACCATTTTAAATTCAAGTCGGAACTGATTTTGAACTGATCGTAGCCCGTTAAAGTGACAGGTTGAAGTGCTAATTTTACTAAAACACAGCTAAGATAATTATATTTAAGATTCTGATGAAGAATTTTTCATTTTTATCCCAGTTTGGTGATATTTTTAGGTTTAAATTTTACTTCCTGGTTGTAATCAGGAAGTAAAATTGAGTAAAATCAGGATTTAGCAAAATAAGGAATCTGTTTTTGTACATTTCCCTGAGCTACATAGCATTTTTAGCCCAGTTTGGTGAATTTTTAGGTTTCAAATATTACTTCCTGGTTGTAAATCAGGAAGTAAAATTTAGTAAAATCAGGATTCTGTTTTTGTACATTTCCCTGAGCTACATTTTCTTAAATTCAAGTCTGAACTGATTTTGAACTGATCGTAGCCTGTTAAAGTGCTAATTTTACTAAAACACAGTTAAGATAATTATATTTAAGATTCTGCTGAAGAATTTAGCATTTTTATCCCAGTTTGGTGATTTTTTAGGTTTCAAATTTTACTTCCTGGTTGTAAATCGTGACATCACAGTGGGAAATTGCGTAACCGTTACCTAGCAACCATGTTAAAACCATGTTACTCAAGTAAAATTACAGATACAACAGCAAAAAAAAAAAAAAAAAGCTTAAAGTGCTTAATGTAAAAGTTTCACATTTAAAAATCAGGTAAAGTATTAAAGAAGTCCTTTAAAATGTACTTTAAGAATCAGAAGTAAAACTACTAAAACTACAACTACACTTATTCCTGCCTTAATCAACAAGCATGAACAAAGACTTAATTCATAACGAACAAATAGTTTATTAAAAATGATTCGGGCTTAAAGGGCCCCTGACAAGTTGGACTCATTTCACTTAAATACAGTTCAGATAAATATATTTCAAATTTTGCTAATTTCCTAGCGTGATGTCATACTTTACAACCAGGAAGTACTATTAAAAACCTAAAAGAATCGCTAAACTGAGGTAAAATGTGTAAAGATTATAGTAGAAATTGAAATATATTTATCTTAACTGCATTTTAGTCAAATGAGTAATTCAACCTGTCATAGGCCCTTTAATACACTACATCTTCATTATTAATTAAGTCTTTGTTCATGATTTGTTTAGGCTAATTAAGGTGTAGTTATTATAAAAAGCTACCTAATTCTTACAGCATCAAACTGTAATCTTGATTGATTTATTCTGTTGACTTTTGGTTGTTTTTGGCAACTTTCCAGGTTATTTTTCTCTGTAAAGTCTTTTTTTTTCCACCAAACTAAGTCATAATTAGAATATTTTGAGAACCTGTCATACAGACTTTAAAGTACTGCATTAAAAATCTACTTAAGGCGATGTATTAAAGCACACCTTTAAAATGTTTGTTTATTGCGTGTTGCGTCGTTTGGGCAAACTCTTAAAAGACACTTTTTTGTCGCTTTTTAGTGTTTTTTCAGGTGTGTTTTTCGAAAATAGACCTCGTAACGAAAGAAATACAGGCTGCAAATGAATGTTTTAAAGTCGTTATTGACGTTAAAGGGCCCATGACAGGTTATACGACTCATGTACCTAAAATACAGGTCAGATAAATATATTCAAAGTTTTGCTAAAAATAATTATACATTTCATCATTTTTAGCTGTTTTTTTAGTTTTGTCACATCACTTCCTGGTTGTAAACGATGACATCACACCAGGTTAAGCACACTCGGCTAAAACTTGGCTAATGTCACAGATTTTTTTGTCTGACAAATCAAAGTATATGTGAATGCCTTTATTTGGTTTAATTCATGTTTTATTGGTAATTTAAGTTGTTTATTTTTAGTAAATTATGCTTAAAGGGCCCCTGACAGGTCGGGCTACTCATTTAACCAAAATGTAGTTCAGATAAACATATTTCAAAATTAGCTAAAATTCTTTACACATTTTACACCGTTTTTGCAATTTTTAGCTTTTTAATTTTACTTCCTGGTTGTAAATGATGACATCACGCTAGGAAATTACCATAGCAACCACACTGTAAACTGGGCCAAAATTCATCTAATGTCACATTTATTTTGATTTGACAAATAAAAATGAATGTGAACGCCTTTATTTTGTTGAATCAATGTTTAAAGGGTCAAAAAAGTAGTTTATTTTGTGTAAATTCTGCATAATCTTTGTCTCCCCAGCGTGATGTCATCAGTTTGTTTACTTCCTGTATTTTTGCGGCGTTCGGGCATGCGCAGACGTCTTTGGAACGGCGTTTTTAGTGCATTCGACGCGTTAGATATTTCAGTCGAACGTGGTTAACGCAATTATGCTCCAGATTCAGCTAAAAATCTTTACCGTTTTCTCCCGTTGGTCAATTTGGGTTAAGTTTATAATTGTGCTTCCTATAATTCCATAACGTTACCTAGCAACCATACTGTAAACAAGGGCCAAAACACGTCCAGTTTACACAATACTTATCGACGCTTTAAAAGTCTGTAAACAAATACGTTCTAAATTCAGAACGGAGGCGAAAGTGAAGCGCAACTTGATGTGATTTCACTGAGAAACTGGGATTAACCTCAGAATATCACAAAATATGAAAAATAAAGGTGGTTTTGTCAAAGTAAAAGCCTCAGACACATGTGAGTGACATCAGAGCTGCTTTAAACACATTTATTATTGTATTTTACATCATGTTTGAGGAAATTATCATCAACTCTTTGCATTTTTGATGAAGAACAATCCAGATTTATGGGTTTTACTGGAAAAATACTCAGAAATGTTGAGCCCACAATCATTTTTCATTTTGTCTAGAGATATATTAGATACTATTCCATAAATTAGAGTCTTTTGAATCTAAAATGCAATTCGTTTGTTATAGAAATTCAAACTGACCTTTCTACTCTGGAAATTCAAATGTGTTGCTTTTTTCCAACACAAACACTTCAAACCATAGAATTTAGATCAAACGTTTCAGTGCAACGTGATGTGATTTGGATCTGAGTTGATGATAATTTCCTCAAACATGATGTAAAATACAATAATAAATGTGTTTAAAGCAGCTCTGATGTCACTCACATGTGTCTGAGGCTTTTGTTTGACAAAATCATCTTAATTTGTCAGATTTTGTGATATTTTGTGAGGTTAATCCCAGTTTCTCAGTGAAATCACTTTATGTTCCACTTCACTTTTGTCTCCGTTCTCAATTTACAATGTTTTTGTTTACAGACTTTTAAAGGATCTACAAAATTCATTATTTTTATTCATGATTGACTCTTTGTGCCTCAAAGTTAGTTTGTCAATTGGAATAAACTCTTAATCAGACTCAGACTAAGATAAATATATTCAAATTTCTACTGAAATCTTTACAAATTCAACCCCAGTTTAGCTGTTATTTAGGTTTTAAATTTTACTTCCTGGTTGTAAAGTATGACATCACGCTAGGAAATTACCATAGCAACCACACTGTACAGTGGGCCAAAACCCATCTAATATCACAGATTTTGTTCATTTGACAAAGAGAAATAAATGTGAACACCTTTATTTTGTTGAATCAAAGTTTAAAGGATCAAAAAAGTAGTTTATTTTGTGTAAATTATGCATAACCTTTGTCTCCCCAGTGTGATGTCATCAGTTTGTTTACTTCCTGTAACTGTCAACAGATTTTTTAACTTTTCTCCACAAACAGCGACTTGACTATTAATGCACTGAATGAAGTCAAAATTAGAAAATCATAAAAACCTGTCATACGCCCTTTAATGTCAGGTCTGTTGCACAAAACTGTTAGTTATTTAGGTTATAACGGTAGAAAATTTTAATCTGCTGTAAAAAATACTTCTCAGGACATAATGGGCCAATTCGCAAGGAAGCCTAGGGGCCAAGAAAAATTGGTTTGAGGGCCATAGTTTGGACATGCCTCCTTTAATTGATATCCACAGATTATCAGAAGAAATAACACAGAAAGGCAAGACTAAGGGAAAGGCAAAAAGGTCAGACTAAAAGGCAGGACGGCAGGTGTTGTGCCCGTTGAACCCCGGAGCCTAAACAGGCAGAGGTGTTTTTGTTTCCCGGTACAGAGCACGTGCTAATTGCTAGCCAGCGTTGATCCAAACGTACCGCACGTCCACAACGAAGCCATCACGCTCCATGGACCAGCCCAGTCACCGGCTTCAACGGCGGACAGGACCATCCCGACCAGTGGCTGCAGCGAAGGACCCGAGGACTGCTGCGGCAACACACAAAGAACTATAGTTAAAACTGGAAGATGAATCCAAAATGGCCGCCCTGTTTATCTCTATGGAGTGACCTCATTGGTGCATGACCCCAAAAAAGTTTCTTACTTTCGCATTTACTTCCTGATACGGAGGCAGCCATCTTTGCTTTACTTCCTGATACAGAGGCGGCCATCTTTGCTTTAGGGCACCACGTGACACAATCCCCCATGATGCTTTGAGCGACGTGAACGACCAGCAGCTGCAAGTTTTTGTGTTAGCGTTAGCTTGTGTGATTGTAATTGTGTTCTTCATGTTAGACACACGTGAAGCGTCTGAAATGAAATAAAATACAACTTACAGGTGTCTCTAGTCGAGCCTTTTCCACGAGCTTCTGTTTGTATCGTCCGACGCTCGTTCATGTGACTCACACATGTTTGTGTGACGTCACTTCATATAAAAACGGTAATTTCTGTGATTTTAGAAACGGTAGAAAAGAACATTTCCTTCTATTTTATTTAAATACAGATAATAATTAAGTCCTGTCTGTGATTATAATGTGCAAAGATAGAAAAAGGCTGGGCCCAAGAGGCTGCAGTACCTCACACGACCACTAATCAATCTGGGACACGGTCAGAGGGGCATGTCTTATCCAGTTCATTTATACATCCATGCTTACACACCTGTGATGGGCCGCCATGACGGTTTACCTCACTGCACAGAAGCTCTGTTCACCTTATTCCTGAAGTTGCCGTACGCGCCGCCGTCTTGTTTCCGTTGTAGTTCACACGGAGCAGACGAGCTCAACAGAAAATAAGTTCTACTCGACTAAAAAGACGTTTTCAGGAAATCGTTGCGTTGTTGACTTGTTGTTGCTCGTGTTCATTAAACATTTTACACAAATCAATCTACTTTATGTAACATTTTAACGGTGAGACTTTTCCCTCGTTCGTCATTAGCTTTAACGGAGTTCTCGTCAAACGGAAGTGTGTTTACAACAAAAGTCTGTATCTGAGACAAAAAAGAGGCAAAAGTGGGCGGGGCAGAATAAGGTGAATTGCTGTGCTGAATCATCCTGAACTCTTACTCCTGAACTCAATATCTGTACCTGAGCGTGACCTGTCGACACAGCCCAAATTTTAATAAATAATAATAAAATAATATAATAACTTTTATATAATAATAATAATAATAATAATAAAATAATAACTTTTACATACAATGAAAATTATTTAATAGAATGTACTTAAAAAATCTAAATTCAACAATATGATGAAAATTTGATGAATTGTAACCGTAAAAAGTAAACAAAAGATTAAAACATGCATAACGTTAAAATTTTGGGTAAAAAAAAAAAAGAGCGAGTGGTCTGGGGAACTTTTATATTAGAGGGTGGCGCCATCTACAGGTCGTCCACTTATACTGTCATACTATATTAAAAAATAAACAATATGCGGTGCACAAACATATTTAATACATGAAAAAGTGTGGTCGATTCAGACGCCACAGCTGCCACCAGAAAGAGGCTGAAGCAAAAGCTAGTTTAAGTTAGCCCGCTGTTGCTGCTGACCCAAATGCTAACGCTATGCTAAAGTTGTTAGCATGTAAACAACAGCCAAAACCAGCGAACAGTGAGCTAAAACATCGCTCCAACACAATGATTTCTAGCATGCCAAATATATAGTCGGAATGGTATCAAGAAACACACGACTTACTGAAAGCAGCGGAGTTTTTGGGGGAGATGGTGTCGCTCTCCGGCGTTAGCGTTAGCATTAGCATTAGCAGCGCTAGCAGTGACACGCCGCGTCACTTCCACGGCCGTCAAATCGTAGTTTAAATAATCCTCCGTCTCGAAATGGACCCCGCAGATCACGGAGCTGGTGAAATCCTCCCTCTTCACCCGCACAAAGTGAACCCGGGCGCGGAAAAGAGCGGCACTTTTTGTCCTGGCTGGAAAAAAGTGCGTCCGAGTGAAGCGTTTGTGGACTCCCGCACACACACGATAGTTCAACATGTTCAGGCGACAGAAAAATACAGAAGTGAATGAGGAATTAATTTGGTTCTCTATTTAACATACAAAACACAAATAAATCTTTGAAATAATAAAATAAAATAAAATAAAGAAAGTAAATGAGGAAAAAAAAACACTACTAGGCAGGAGCTGTGTCAAGAACCGGAGAGCGCCAAGTTCAACTCCCGTGATTTTCAACCAGTGCGCCTTGAAAAATGTCCAATTTGAGTTAACAGGTTCACAAATGCGGATGTAGATAATGATTTAGCTTTTTGGAGTGTCTTAAGCAACTTCTGCACCAAAAAATAATGTAAAACCACCACTGACAGTTGCACAAACATTTTTCGGCTCATTATGTGCCACATTTTATGAACTAAATGGTCTGAATTGTTCATATTGTTGTTGTGGGTGCACTGAAAAAAAAAGGTTACTAGCTCTGCATAAAAAAGATATGGAAAGCGGTTGCAAGCAATAAAGTCATGTTTTGGTTAGAGACAAATTTAAGTAATAAAATGGATATTAATACATGCCACGTGAGCATGACTTTTTAGTGATCACAACTTTCAAAAACATTATGCTACTGCTTTACATTTTACTTATGCTCTCTGGGAATAGAATTGTATGTCATGTGAGCATGACTTTTATATGTTTAAAATTGTTGTTAATATATGCCATTCAAGCATGACTTTTTCACAACTAAACCTCCATTAAAATCATGTTACCATTTTGTATTAAACTCAAATATTTACAACATGTTTGTTTTTACTTAATTTATTCTGAAAAATATAAATTCAGTAATACACAAAAATGTCATTTGTCAACAATAAAAAGTGTTCAAATTCATGCAAACACAAACCAAACTCAGCAGACAAGTATAGCAAGGTCAAAGATATAACAAAACAGGTTGACAAAATGAAGACTTTTTTTTTTCCTGATAATGACATTCATCCAACCATTGTGTTAAAACGTCTTTAAACGTATTAGTTGACGTTTAATTATCAAAAAATGTCTGTCAAATTTTCAAAATGCATATCACATTATCCTCTAATTTGAAAAGTAAAAAAAAACCAACGTTTTTTCATTTTTATTCAGCTATTTTTGTTGCATTTGCACAACAATATACTCTGTATTCAAATTGTGCACATCTTCAAAACACCTTTTATAATAGTATCTACATTTTATTATATGACCCACTTCTAGGTGAGATGTCACAATCCAGTGCTCTATTCAACACTTCTTCAGCATTTAAGTTGTTTTTTTGATCGTGTGGATCCATTAAGTTCCATCAACACTTTTCTGAAGAACCTCAAAAGTACCTCGGTTTGGTGCAAAAGTCCATGTGGTGGAAAGTCCATATTCAATGCAGAAGATCAAACAGAAGAGCAATGTCCACTTCATGACAACCTGGTCCTCCGCCCAGTGCAGACCTCGTCCAGGCTCCTCTAACCCTCACTTTGTCGTCACGGTGAAATCTCCCACTGTTCAATCTTTACATGTCTCAAAGAGGACTTCATCGTTTCCCTAGAAAAAGGCAAAAAGATCATTAATTATTACGTTTGTATGTCCATGCCCTCCCTGAAAAAAGGACTTTAAAACATGAATTTCTTTAGAAAGAAAACACATTCCTCAAAAACCTTTTTACCTCATAGTTTTAAAATGCTTGCTCTACATCATCAAAACTCAATGTAGGACTTAAAGGTATATGAGCAAAATATCAACTTTATTTGGAACAATGCATTGTAGTACTTTATTACATTACAAAAAATATCATCAAGTATTATGTGGTGATTTTGAATTTAAAAATAAATGAATGGTGTGTATTACAAACTGATGTCTGAGCCTTTTGTATACCATTAGCTGAAAGCAGTGCAGTTGGCTAATCTGCCCAGGTGAATCGCACCTGTCGGCTCCTGTCTGCCCCCTGCCCGCCTCTCTGCTCTGCTCTGTGTTTAGTCAGATGTTGGGTGTTTGAGGTCCTAGTGCTTGAAATGTTTATTTAATTCATTCATTTTCTACCGCTTATTCCCGTTAGGGGTCGTGGGTGACTGGAGCCTGTCCCAGTGACTTTGGGCCTTAGGCGGGGTACACCCTGGACAGTGGCCAGCTTCGTCACAGCAAACACAGAGAGACAGAGACAGACAACCATTCACTCTCACATTCATACACTACGGGCAATTTAGAGTTGTCAATTAACCTGAACACAGTCATGTCTTTGGGACGGTGGGAGGAGCCAGAGAACCCGGAGAGAACCCACGGTAACACGAGGAGAGAACATGCAGGAGACTCCACCCAGAGATCATGTGATGTTGGGGTGGCCCAGGATTCGAACCCACAATTATTTAATTGATTTCTATAAATTTATATTGGCACAATGAAATTCACATAAGCTTCAATTCATTGCCTGTAACGTCACGTCAGAACTGGGGAATTCAAAGTGTTGTTGAGAGCTTGGGGAGAACTTTTATCTAACATTTATCATAACATCATCAAGTATACTCACCACATGCTTTGAGGCTCCTCATGAAGGTAAAGGCATAACCCTTTCAAAGGGAACTCCCATCCAATGTCTACTTCTTCATTCTGGTGACGTGGTAAAGACTTAATTAGAAACATTTCTTGACAACAAATATAAAGCTGTATAAGAAAGATGATCATTTCTCTCAGTGTTGAAGTCACTATCAGGAAAGCATTATGAAACTACTCAAATTTAAAAACGTCATTGTTTTTTTATCTCACGTGCTCAGTTCAAAATGTGGAACAAAAGACACATTTGTCACCACAGGGACCTCCTTTAAAAAATAACCATAAATACCATATTCACAAATGTTCTTTGCTCAATAAATAACAAAATTAGCTTTGAAAGGACAAAAAATATATATCACTAATCTATGTAGATTTCAGGCTCAGTTAAAAGTGGGGACCACTCAAGACTCTCGACAGCAAGTTTGAAGGTATCCAAAATTCTTTCTCTCATCTTACCTCTGTCATCAGATCTGTGAGGTTTTTCAGTTTTTGTCCCATGAGTCCTCTCCTCTTGATGGAGCTGGTCAGACAAAAAGTCTAACTGTGGAACGAACCGGGACTGGAGTGGGAGGGTTGTAATTTTTTTAAACTCCGCATTTATCTGAAAAGACAAAAATGGTAAATGTTAAAATGTTCAAAATTGCAATAAAGGTGAATAGAATAGTAATTACTGTATAAACCAAGTTAGAAAAATCTAACAATGATACAGTCATTTGGTCAATAATAGAGAAGCAGTCTGCGTTATCTCGTGTTCTCTGTGGTCCAATCATTGATGAGGCACCAGCACATGTGGCGTATCTAAACTCTTTTTAAACTAATTTTATTTCTTGAGGTTATGAGTTGTAATTTCTTGGCGAACATGAGAGCGATGGCAAAAATCCATACCAGAGTCATAATGGAGGCTCGGTTAGTGCACAGAGAAGCAACTTTCTGAACTGGGTGAACAGTGTTAACTTTTACCTCTGGACTGTGCAGTGCGCGGTGTCGTCTCTCGTCATGGATGGAGCTCAGCGTCAGCAGCTGGTGTACCACACTGTAATGACAGTATCATGACATGAACAGAGATCTGCTATGCGCACCCTTAATCCAGTCCATGTCCAGTTAGCACAATACATTCTAAAATTAGATTAATTAATAAATTAAACATAACAGCTAAGTTACTAAATTTAGTAACACTCAAAAGGTTGATTTGTACACTTCAAAGTAGCAGGTGGAGCTGTTGCACCTAACATTAAACCTGTTTAGTTAACATTAACCTTGACTTGGTTTGTTCCAATAGTTCTCAACTTACAAATGCTAACAGCTTAATTTTCTAACGTAGTAACGTTGCATTCCTAGGACCAAATAAAACAAGTTTACCTTTAGAAATCACGAGGACTCCAGGAACGAACTTGAACCAGTCGGAAAGTCCCAAAATACGGCAAAGAGAAGGAAAAAATGGCTGCTGCAGCGTCTTCTGTTAAACGGTTTTCCCGGTCACAGGAAGGGGAGGGAGTTATTTTTTGAAAAGTGGGGTGTGGCTTCACTGGCAGCACTGGCAGCATAACTTTTTCATGCAGCGCTGTCGTGATTAAAACATGCAGGTTTAGCATCGATGGGATTTATTCAGCTGTTTTATGACAAAGTCATGCTCAAAGAAGATCTTAAATAAAATATGAAATGGTAGCATGATTTTCATTTACAAAACGAGCAACCCCCTATTTTCCGTTTTTTCAGTGTGGTGTGCCGCGCCATCTTTTGGACCTAAAAAGTGTGTCGCAGCTTGAAAAACTTTGAAAAACACAACCAGGTGTACGGGGCTCTACACAATTCTGGAGAGGCGTTAGAGAGTGGTGGTCTCTTAAATTGTCAAATATTCCTAATTTTAACGTCTACCATATTTTATATTTTGTGTATGACCTGGATGTTAAAATATCTGATGTACAAAATCCCTCAGTCTCTGTTTCCCCTTTAGTCCCACCCATTGCCCTGCCTTAGCCCCGCCTCTGGGCAGCACCTTGCCCCGCCCTTAAAGTATAATTGCCCCGCCCATTCACCTGTTCATACCTTTTGTCCTGTGCTGAGCTGAGGCTGCTCTCAATTTCCCTGGTCCAAATGGAGTAGTGCGTGGAATCATATTTGTTATTCCTCTGCCTTAATTCTCTTCATTTACTCCTGTTAAATTTGGTGTATTTGTTAGTTTACCACTGTCATCCATCACTAATACATTTGTCCTTGTCTTCTATTCACCTTATTCCTGAAGTTGCCGTACGCGCCGCCGTCTTGTTTCCGTTGTAGTTCACACGGAGCAGATGAGCTCAACAGAAAAAAGACGTTTTCAGGAAATTGTTGTTGACTTGTTGTTGCTCGTGTTCATTAAACATTTTACACAAATCAATCTACTTTATGTAACATTTTAGCGTCAGACTTTTCCCTCGTTCGTCATTAGCTTTAACGGAGTTCTCGTCAAACGGAAGTGTGTTTACAACAAAAGTGCGGATCTCTGGCACAAAGTGGGCGGGGCAGAATAAGATGAATAGAATAAACCGTTACTCCACACTCCTTGCTCCACAACCACCAATCCCTCATCAATAAATGTTTAAACTGGAACTGGTTACAGTCATTCATTACGTTGACGATATCACCTGGAATCAGATTATATTAAGGACACGACAGTCAATATTTTTCATCTGATATCGTCCTTATTGTTTTCCTTTTGGCTCAGTACCATATACACCAGTGGTTCTCAAACTAGGGGTCGGGAGCCCAAATGGGGGTCACGAAATTATTTCGGGGGGAAAGAGAAAATGTATTACAAGTTTTTCATCATGTCATGTAGAAATAAGGCATTTTATGTGAAAAAACAGCCAAAAACACACATATTTGGGACATTTAAATGTGAAAAATGGACAGAACCAGGTTTAATTGTCTCATGTAACATATTAGTCACAAAAAAAAAAATGCATGTGTGTAGGATCTGCTTTAAGGCTGATCTTTATGTCTCGAGGGAGAAAAATGCATTTTAAGAAAACGTCCTATGAAGTTACAATGTCCCAGAGAAATCTATGGATGAAGTGGATCCAATCAAATAATAGAACATATTTAACAGCAGATTGGACACGTTTGTTGTTTCCACATGAAAGTCGATATGTCGAGAGAACAAACTGACCAAAATGCCTCAAAATGTACTTTATTTAATCAAATCCAGTTCAATAAAAGCACAATAAACCAGGTAAATAAATCTATAATCCAGTCCTTGAGCTGAAGGTTAAACTCTGGACAGTTTGTAATGTGTGAGTCCAAAGACGCGGCACTCCAAATGTTTGATAATCGCAGAAAATAAATGAAATAAAGTGCATTTGTCAACGTAAAAGAAGCCAAACCAAGATGCGTGACGTGTCTTTATTGAGACAAACATGACACGATGGTAAACAATCAACAGCTGCAGACTTTACACGTCACATTTTAATAGAATTTTTCAGATTTTTTTTTTCTTCATATGCAAACCACAAACAATCACCCCAATTCTGTAATATAGTTTAACATTAATTCCATGTAGCTTCTTTATTAAAGTGCCCCCTTCTGGTACAAGAATCACATTGCACTGTTAATCTCTTTCTCATTGGTCTGTCCGTTTTCCTTAATTGTGAAAAAAAAAAAAAAATTATACAGGTGTCTTGAGCAAAACTAAATTCAATTTCAACATTTATTTTAAATCTTGGACCCTGCACTTTGTATGTTTAAATCATGCTTCAAAAATGTATTATTTGACTCTTAATGAACTAAAGGACATGGAATCAAAAACAAATTTAAATTGATACATTTTCCACCACCTCCCTGCAAAAAAAAAAAAAAATTACTTGAATGATAGAGATTTTATCGTCTTAGTTTTAGCAGTTTTGATACATTAAGTCCAGACGCTGCAGGTGAACAGGAAAAAATTTAAAGATATCAATGTAAACTTCTCCTGTAGTTTACTCACATGAATGTAAAAAAAAAAATGTATTACAAGTTTTACATCATGTCATGTTTTCATGTAAAAAATATGATATTTTGTGTGTAAAAACAGCCAAAAATAGCACATTTAAATCTGAAAAATGGACAGAATCACATTCAAATTTCATTTTTTTGACATATTAGTTATATGTTATTAATTTAGTTTTTGAGTAAACTAGATCTGACTGAAAATTGACCAAAAAATTCAAATTTTACCCAATTTTTTTGACTTGAAACTTAAATAAATCCGTTTTAGAATCCGATGTGGACAAATCCGTGTGTCCATTCTGTCAGAATCTTGTTCAGTTGAGGATTTTAAAACATAAAAATGAAGAAAATAAAATTTAGTTTTACCTGCAGCATCTCACAATTATTTGAAAAGCCAATTAGACATTTTTAAATTTAAATATTAGTAGGAAAATTAACATTTCTCATGTCAAGCTTGAAGTCAGAGCGGTAAGAAATGACGTTAACACTTATAACTACACACAAAAAACTTTAATTAAGTAGTCAATAAGCTCGAATCATTATTCCATGCTCTATTTACTCCAATTAGTTGTAGGTTTTTTTCTAACTAAGACAAGCTCATTTATTTTTTGCAGTTCACCGTTATATTTTAAAAGAATGCATGTAAAAACATTTCTTCCACCACCAACATTGCATCGTTCTTATACAGACTCTTCAGCGCCCTCTTCAGGACAGGTCTGAAAAGGCAGAAAAAAAGAGGAAAAATTAGGTTAAATAAAATGACAATAATATAATACATGTCAGTTACATTTACAGGGTTTAAAGATATTTACGCTTTTGTCATGTTCAAATGTATTATTTTCATTTATTTATTTATTTATTTTAGCAGTCGACAGTCAAACGATTATTTTTATTGTATATTTAGACTTTTTAAATACATTATCAGCCAAATAAAGATTGAAATATGAGACTGAAGACTTCTAGAGGGAGAATATTTTTGAATAAAGTATATTATTGATGAAAAGTAGCAATAATCTATTCTTTTTTGACATTTTTATGTATTAACGTCAGTCTTTGTTATAAAAGGTCTTTTGACATGTGTTCTGGAGTCTGTTTAGTTCAGTTAACGATTACGATTATCAATTCTTATAGTCGATTAATTTTTTTTACAGTAGACTTAAAGCAGCCCTAAACAAGAATAGAATAAACTACTTTATAATATTCAAAAAGCTCATTTACATGACATTTAAACCATGCAAATGTGTGTTTTGAACCCAATCTTTTACTTTTTAATTAAAAACATCTTTAGGAGCAGATCGGACACATTTGTTGTTGAAAGTCTGTGTGTGTGAGAGAGAGGACTGACCAAAAAACAAACGACAAAATAAAAAGGGTTTGGCCTGTATTGTCTGGCCTAAACGCGCCCCAGACCCACCTTGGTGCAGCCCGTGGACTTGAGGCACAGTTTGGTCTCACAGTGCAGGTAAACGTCTTTGTTGCTGCCCACAAACTGGAACACCCTGAAGGAGAAGACGCTGTCCAGACGCTCTCCGTTAGAAACCACGTCCACGGTCTCCTCGTCAGAACAGCTGCAGAGAAACGAGAGTTAGTCCTGGTTTAGTTCTTTGGTTTTAGTCCTGGTTTGGTTCTGGTTTAATAAATAGTAAAATAAAACAGTTCTAAAAGGTGCAAAAATGTGACTAAAAGCTACAAAGATGTGACTAAAAGCGACAAAAGCACAACTTACACCAACAAAAGCGTGTCTAAAAATCCAAAAATGGGACTAAGGGACCAAAGGCATCTTAAAAGTGTAAAAAAAAAACACCTAAAAATGACAAAAACAAAATTAAAAAGCAACAAAAATGGGACTAAAACAAAAAAAAGTGACAAAAAGCTACAAAAATGTGGCTGACAGCAAAGAAAACGCGACTAAAAGCATCAAACCAACGAAAATGTGACAAAAACATTGTGAAACACGTGATTCTTTTCTTATTTTGTCAGTTCATATTTCAGTCTTTTTAGTCTTTTGTGTTTAAAATGTGAACTTTGAACAGAATCCCATTATTAAATCATAAATCTAATCACAGTTCTATATTTTCCCGCTGGTGCCGCTCCAGTGCGTCTCACCCGTCCTTGATGAGGGAGTACTTCTGGGTTGCCTTGGCGTTGTTGTCCTTGGTCGCCCAGCAGTCCTCGATGACCAGAGCCATGAGCTGGTCGTCCACCTCCGAGGCCTTGGCCTGGACCCAGAGCGGCTGGTCCAGGAGCAGCTCGGTGCCAGAGTCCACAGTTGAGTCCAGGGTGGAGTCCGTGAAGGCCGTCATGTTAAAGACGTAGGTCCACTCTCCGGCGTCGATCACTTTGATCACAGAGCTGGACACAAAGGCATATTTACCTGTGATACGGGTCTAAAACAGCACTAGACCTGTAATAAACCAGGTCAGACCATTTATAAACCAGGACTAAACGGGCCAAAGCAGGACTATGGACCCTTTGTGTCAGAACGCCCACTTTGCCAGAAGTGCTGTCAGTTAAAAACCTGCCCATTAATGAGCTGATTTTATTGATTTTACAGTAGAATATTGATCTCCAGTTGTGCAGTCGGATGCACTAACAGCAGGGAGTAAACCTTTTTATCGTTCACCTGTCGACGTAAGACGTGATGATTAGCGCCGGAAGAACTTTTAGTTTACTCAAATGTAAGAAAAAAAAATGTATTACATGTTTGTCATCATGTAACGTTTTCATGTAGAAATAAGGCATTAAGGTGTAAAAACAGCTAAAATTAAACAAATTTGGGACATTTAAAAAAAACAAAAAACGTACAGAACCAGGTTTAAATTTCTTGGTTCATTTTGTAACATATTAGTTACAAAAAAATTTTTTTGTAGGAGATTTTGGATTTATTTTTCAGACTTTGAGTGAGCTAAATCGGACTGAAATTTGGCTTAAAAATTCAGAATTCACCTAATTTTTATTTTAACTTGAATAAATCAGTCTTTGAATTGGCAAATTCTTCTGTACGTTTGGTACATGTCCCAAAGACAAAAAGGGGATTAAATGAACTAAAAAAAGACCTTAAGGAGCAGATTGGACACGTTTGTTGTTTCCACGTGAGAAATAAAATCTTTACCAGGATTCACTGAGACTTCGACCGCTAATACTGCAAATACTACTACTACTGTCACTATTATTGATGATTACTAATACCAATGCTACTTCTACCATAATCTGGTTCTAAAAAGCATTTGATCAGATTATTTTATTTAGTTCCCATTTGTAATTCCTGAAGTAGAATTTTTGGGGCACAAGACAAGGTTGCCCACTCTCACCTCCAATATTTGTTTTCAGTTTACAGTTTTCAGGGCGTCACGTGGTTGTTTAAACTCTCAGATGAAGTTGATTGCAGTCATTGATCCAAAACATGATACAGAGGCCAAGCGGCTTGTTACCTGTCCATGATCTTCAGGGACATGGTCTGGACCAGGGGCTGGGCGTAGGCGCAGGAGAACTGGATGGACATCTGGTCTTCTCGGGAGATGATGTTCCCATTGTCTGCAGGCGTCGCGATGGTGTTGGCGTAAATGATTCGGCTGCCGTTTACCTGCAAAAGCATAAACAGGAAGGCCGGTTCAGTCCTTGTTCTGACCTCGTTTAGGCCCCGTTTAGTCCTAGTTCAGTCCTCGCTTAAATCTCGTTTAGTCCTAGTTTAGTCGTTGTTTAGTCCTAGTTTAGGCCTTGTTAAATCCTTGTTTAGACCTCATTTAGTCTTAGTTCAGCACTCGTTTAGTTGGTGTACAGACCTCGTTTGGTCTTTGTTAAGGCCTCGTTTAGTCCTAGTTCAGTCCTTGTTCTGACCTCGTTTAGTCGGTGTACAGCCCTGTTTGGTCTTTGTTAAGGCCTCGTTTGGTCCTAGTTCAGTCCTCACTTAAATCTCGTTTAGTCGTTGTTTAGTCCTCGTTTAATCCTAGTTCAGGCCTTGTTAGATCCCTGTTTAGTCCTCATTTAGACCTTGTTTAGTCCTGGTTCACATTGGTGCAAAGTAACAAAGCACAACACTAAAAGTGCTACATTTGAAGTCTCTCTGACAGGTTTGACAAGTCACCAATAAAACGTAGTGAACATGATTATATTCATGATTTTACTACGAGTTTTGGTCCAGGTCCACAGTCCTGGTCCAGGTCCAGTCCTGGTCTTACCGACACGTTGGCTGCACAGTGCCCTGTGTCGCTGAAGCTGAAGGTGACCATGTTGGTTTTGGGATTGTGGACTCCGGTGCAGCTCGGGTCGTTCAGGTGCAGAGCGGAGATGTTGACGCCTTTTTCCTCCAGGAGACATCCCACCAGAGACACGGAGGCACTTTTAGAAACACACACCGTGTCGTCTCCTGCGGGTCAGAGTGAACACATTTTATGGCTGGGATTATGAACTCATCGTTTTTGTCTGTAGTTATTGTCACTAAAAGAGCTGTAACCAGTGTGTTCATGTACACAGCAAAAAATGTAAATCTAGCCTTGCTTTAAAAATGACTTTAAATGACTGGCTTTATCATTCTTTTAATCTGGATTTGAGTAATTTTGACTTGATGAGAATATTAACTGATATGATTAATTGTTATGCACACTGCAGAAAAGCCATTTCTAGATTAGTTAAAATATTTTTCAGGATATGTGTCTTTAATTTCAGAGATTTTGACTGGTTAAGATCAGTTAAGACTTTTTTTTAATGGAACTATACTATTTTACTTGTTTCAGTTCATTACTTCTTATGTCAAGCCAACTTATCTACCATTAGGTTAAGATAATGGTTTTTACTTTTATTTTATTATTACAAGCTAAATTATCAGCTGATCAGTCAGAAAGAGCTTGACCAGTGAAATATTCAACATAACAATAATAATAATAACAATTAAATCTCATCAAGTCAAAACTACTCAAATTCACACAAAAAATTATAAATTCAAGTCATTTCAAACTAGGCAATTTTTGTTTTGTTTTTTTGCTATGATATCATCATTTACAACCAGGAAGTAAAATTAAAAACCTAAAACAATGACTAATCTGGGGTAAAATGTGTACATTGTACCAGACTCTAACTCTAATGTCGTCCTCTGAGGGGAGGGGCCAAAAGTACAATCTTCACTGTGCAATAATACATTTATCCTTAATCTTCACATTCATACAGTTGGCTTAATAATGACTATTTAGCATAGCAGAGTTCATAGAAATAATATAAATAGCACTTTCAAACGGATCAGTCTTGTCATACAGTTCGTGTGCGCGTACATGTCTGGTTTTCTTCCTTATATTTAACAGCATTTTTTCGGATATAAAAAGATATAATTGTAGCATGATATCGTTTTTAATTCAGTATTAATTTAAAAGCAGTTTGGACAACATACCGAGTGTGCCTTTGGCCTTGTAGGGGGCGGCAAACGCGGCGCGACACAAACAGCTGGGCTCTCCACCGAGCGACAGCGCGCAGAACTCCTTCTCAAAGATACACTTTTTCTTGGAACATTCAGAGGCAGCTGCAAAACATAGACACAAAACAGGAAAAGAGTAGAATAGATAAAAAGTAGGATTTGTTCAAGCACCGGCGTCACAAAACCAGGGGACGTTTAAAGGCCCGTGACAGGTTGAACTACTCATTTGATAAAAACACATTTAAGATCCTTATGTTTAAGATTTAGCAAAAAACTTGAACATTTTTTTGCCCAGTTTGGCTAATTTTCGCGTTAAATTTTACTTCCTGGATGCAAATCATGACATCACTAGGAAATTGTTACCTAGCAACCATCTAGCCAAAACTCCTGATGTCACAATTTTGACACTTTTGACAAATAGAAATATATGAGGACAGCTATATTTTGTGAATTGATTAAAGGGTCAGAAAACTATGTTTTATTTTGTGTAATTTTTTTCCCCCAACGTTTCTTCAAACCCTTGTACTTAATTGGTGTAAAACTATCATTTATATTTACAACTGGTACAAATAAAATCATAAACATCTGTCATACGCACTTTAAAGTTCGTATAAATGGAAAAGTCCCGACCCTAATTGCACAGGGTTGTCCCATGCCGACAGTGCAATGCTTTGACGCTTTGTCGAGCCAAGTGCAAGGCATTATTATTACTGTATTACTGCGTTATTATTATTACTGTATCATTATTACTGTATCCTTGCCAAACAACTAAGCTCTCAAACTGGTCACTGTGGTTGTACATTCCTGTAAAAGTGGTCACTGTGGCTGTACGTTACAGTAAAAGTGGTCACTGTGGCTGTACGTTCCAGTAAAAGTGGTCACTGTGGCTGTACGTTCCAGTAAAAGTGGTCACTGTGGCTGTACGTTCCAGTAAAAGTGGTCACTGTGGCTGTACGTTCCAGTAAAAGTGGTCACTGTGGCTGTACGTTCCAGTAAAAGTGGTCACTGTGGCTGTACGTTCCAGTAAAAGTGGTCACTGTGGCTGTACGTTACAGTAAAAGTGGTCACTGTGGCTGTACGTTCCAGTAAAAGTGGTCACTGTGGCTGTACGTTACAGTAAAAGTGGTCACTGTGGCTGTACGTTCCAGTAAAAGTGGTCACTGTGGCTGTACGTTACAGTAAAAGTGGTCACTGTGGCTGTACGTTACAGTAAAAGTGGTCACTGTGGCTGTACGTTACAGTAAAAGTGGTCACTGTGGCTGTACGTTCCAGTAAAAGTGGTCACTGTGGCTGTACGTTACAGTAAAAGTGGTCACTGTGGCTGTACGTTCCAGTAAAAGTGGTCACTGTGGCTGTACGTTCCAGTAAAAGTGGTCACTGTGGCTGTACGCTACAGTAAAAGTGGTCACTGTGGCTGTACGTTACAGTAAAAGTGTTTCCTCACAGCAGCCCACAGAGTCCATCCAGTCCTGGAGATAACATGCACGAGCGTAGGCCTCCAGCAGGTGGCAGTAGAGGCCGTCGGTGTCGGTGTAGTTACACAGGACGTTGGCGCAGGCAGAGATGTAGGGCTGCGGGTCCACGGAGCAGTTCTTAAAGGGCTCCTCCAGCAGCGCGTTACACCTAAGAGTCACTCAGAGTCATTAGATGGAGGGATGCACTACTTCATTCAATTCAAGTTGCAGTTTCACTTTAATCCTGTGAGTAACAATGTATTGTGAGAAATTCTAATGAAAAATCGAATCTTAAATACGCTAACTGTGCAAATGGAGCCCACCACTTGGTTCTGGAAGTAAATTTTCCATTAATTTTCTCCATTGGGCTTCCGTAAAGAAAGGAATATAAAATGGTTGAAAGGTTGCTCAAAGTGAATCAGCCTGTGGTGAGTAATGAGCATACGACCTATAATCTATGAAAACGAGAAATACAGAATTCCGGGGTGTGGATACTTTAAAATTCTCACGATATTTGTGAGTTCGCAATCTCTTGAGAATCCATCTGGATGCCCTCCCGCTGTTGGGCTGGACCAATCACAGCGCTGCATTGTGGTTTGGGCGGAAGTCAAAAGGACAAACCTAAACAAACATGGTGACGTACTTCGGCCTTTTTCAACACATTTACGGACTATTTTGCTTTTGAAAACGTGCACATAGAAGCAGGGGCGGACCTATAAATTTGGGGGCCCAAGACAAGTCCAGGCCCCTCCTCATCATCAAGGTTGATTTTCTATAACTTTTCTGTCATGTTTCTTGAATTGTTCTTGAAAAAAAAGTTCAATAAATAAAGCTAATGATGAACGAGGGAAAAGTCTCGCTGCTAAAATGTTACATAAAGTAGATTGATTTGTGTAAAATGTTTAATGAACACGAGCAACAACAAGTCGCAACGATTTCCTGAAAACGTCTTTTTAGTCGTGTAGAACTTATTTCCTGTTGAGCTCGTCTGCCTCGTGTAAACTACAACAGAAACAAGATGGCGGCGCCCACAACAACTTCAGAAATAAAGTGAATATGATCGAAAGAATAATATATTTGGGGCTCAGTTTATCTCAATCTATGGTATGTGTTTTCTTTGCTCTTCAGGGAACCTTTTCTTTCTTTTTTTGGTACGATTTGGGGGCATAAATTACCCATTCCAGACTATTTTGTTTGTTTCTTGTTTAAAAGTACACTGCACTACTTTATTTTGATACAGAGCCGTGTGTCTGTGATGATCGGTAAGGGCAACTTATTGGGGGCCCCCTCTAGGTTGGGGGCCCAGGGCAACTGTGGCCTGTTGTCTGATGGTAGGTCCGCCCCTGAATAGAGGTGCTTTGTGCATTTGAGGACGAGGAAGAAGTCTGTGCTTTTCTCTCAACTGCGTTTCTTCATTTCTCGGCTTGTTCCGCTTTTGTGACGCTGCGACCGATCAGTTCAAATGTTCGTTGTGGCGTTAAGCATTTTCCCGGCGGCTTTCGGCGAGAGCTTGTCCAGATTGATAATGAGCAGAACTAAATTCAGAGTGACACACATCAGTCTGGTGTGAGCAGGTTAAATACTTTCAGCCATGACTGTAGCTGGTCGGCCTCCGTCATGCCCTGAAATTTGTAATATAATTCATTTTTCCTGTGGCAAAAGGAATGAGAAATTGACTTCTGGAAGTGCGCCTTACGTGTGGGCTCCATACGCTAACTGCCCTTGGTGGCTTAAATTAAAGAGCCTAGCAGTAAACTAAATAAAACTGACCTCCCAGTGTTTGTGAAGAGAAAACCTTCCGTTTTAGGCGATGTACTTTTGGTGACTCTAATTCATTTTCAGTGAGCAAGTTAGAGTTACCCACCCAACCACCACAAAATCTAAAAAACTACAGCTGACAACCACTCGTCGGCCATTCATGAGTGCCACGAACGAATGGGATGAAACTCTCTGGCTCTTGAAATAAACACTGGCATACAGCTCAGTGCCTTGTCTGTTTGCACCAAAGTATTTCAACTTCAAACAGAACGTACTTCTTTGTCGCTTCAGCACAGTCGATATTGTCTCCTTGAGGATCGCTGACCACCGTGTCACAGCTGGAGACAAAGAAATCAACACAATCATTTTATTTTCTGTAAGATTTATAGAAAACGCCCAATCTATCCCGACGTCTGGCAAAATGCACCGTGAAGAAACAGAAACACACATTGTAAATATAGCATTCCTGGTAGGTCTGGGCGATACGGTGATAAAAATCCAGTCGTGAGTTCTGCTATTTTTGTGAAATCGTCGTATCGTGACTGTTTGTCTCTTTAATGCAGCCGTCTGTTTGCAGTTGCAAAGGCTGCAGTTTTTGAAGTGCTATAATTTCTTCCACAAACAACAAAATGTCTTGCTTTGATTTGAAGAAAAATTGCTAACACTGTCGTTTGGATTTGTACAAACGTTTGAAACAAGCTACAAAAAGGTGTTCAAAAGAGACAAAACACGCCGACAAACACGACTCATTGCACCAAAATGTGGCAAAAACATGACTTAAAAATGACAACGACGTGAGTTAAAGTGACAAAGACGCGTTTAAAACATGACAAACACAACTAAATGTGACTAAAAACGTGACTAAAAACGACAAAGTTGTGTTTAAAATGTGAATTTGAACAGAATCTTATTATTAAAACATAAATCGCAGATCTAATCACTATCACACTGGTCAGGAAAATCACATTTTTCCTAAATGGTGCAGCTCTATTAAAGACGAAGTGAACATGAATCACGATAAAATCATGATCTGGCCCCAAGAAAATCGTGATAGTCATTTTTTGTCCTATCGCCCAGCCCTAATTCCTGGTATAAAATATTGAAGGATACGCTTCACTTTTCACTTCACGGTTCATTTTTGCTCAAAGGGTAAACTATATGTGTCAAAGTGGGTTTTACCCTGCCGGCGCGGTGCTGGTGGGTGCAGCGGAACTGTTGGTGCACATAGATGTATCCAGCACCATGTCCTCATACCCTGGAAGAATAAATGTAATATTACCTTTGACCAAACCAGAAAGCGCTCTTTACTTTCAAAATGCGTAGGACACAGACACAGGCAAGTTTAAATTTCATGCACTTTTTCCAAAATTAAAGCACTTTTTCCAAACTTGACAACAACGCAGTAAAATCCAAACCTCCAGACATGTTCTTCTTAAAGACAAACTGATTGACTGACCACGCCTCCTCAGACTGACCACGCCTCCTGCCGCCCGGTGGTCTCTGGAGTCGCGTGTCCAGTGTGTGGGACAGAAGGAAGGCTCCGTTGTCTCGGTTGATGCTGTCAGGGCCTCTTTCTGATTTCAATGGCCTCCTAGATCCAGCGTTTGAACCTGTCGTTCTCCGACAGGACGACTCGAGCCCCGTCCCAGTCCCATGACGTGGTTTTCTCTTTTGTGGTGGTCGGATATGGTCCTGTTCTGCTTTTTCTTTTCCTTGTGAGCCTCCCTGATGTCTCCTTCTCACATTCTTTCTTATGTTTTTTCTTTCTTATGTGGAATGCCCTTCCTGTTTCTCCTATGTATCACTTTTCACATGATCTGCATTGAATTTCATTTTCGTTCTTGTGGAATTTTGTCTTGGGATGTACTAATAACTGTCGAAGTTTTTGGTGTGGTTTGCCTACTGTGTGGATGTTGAATTTTTTCATGGCTTCATTGTCTTAAAAGAAGAACATAATGTTGGAGCCATATGGTCTGTTGTTCCTCCTGCCACTGGGTGGCGCACTGTATTTTTGTCCTGCAATTACCTGCCCTATATAAAGGGGGAGAAAGGTGCTGTCAGGTGTTGCAGTGTGGAGGCAAACAGTCTTTTGACCGTGTCCGACCGTGTCCGACCGTGTCCTATCGTGTTCTATGTATCGTGAGTTCTGGATTTCTGTGTATTTGTGGATGGCTGAAAGGTAATGCCAATAAACCAGTGGAACACAGCTTTTTCTGAGCTTTATTCTGTGGAAGACACGCGTCCGAGACGCCACACACGCTGCATCCATAGCGGACCTTGCACAGGGCAAGTTTTGGCCGCTACATTGTCAAAAGACTGCCTCAGGTGCCGTCTGGACGTAAAGATTGCGTCGGCTGTGTTTGGCACAGCGCGGTTTCCTGGAGTGGAGTGGGCCCTCCAACTACCGTAGCGGTGACTCGTCACAACAGGTGTGCGGCGAACCGGCGGACTGTTGGCGGGAGAAAGAAGGAGGAAGGGGACGGAAGGCACCGGAGAGCACCGGCGTCCTCTTGATCGTCAGCGGGGGCGAGAGACGGCTCTGCGCGGGAAATTTGTCTGCAGCCAGGAGGCCGAGCAGCGCGGAGTGGTCGCCGTGGAGCCACGCCACGCGTTTGGAGGCTACACGTGTAAGGGCAGACCATCCACCTGGTATGCTAAAAGTATCCACGCGCAATCAAATGGCGCACGGACAAAACTGTGACGTTTGGGCACGCAGCGCTCATGGACGTGGGTACACTGTAAATATGAACACTGTAAAAAATGTGCACCTTGGGTATGAAGAGAAAACCGACAAAAATGGAAAAACAAGCTGTGAAAGGACACATAAAGCCAGTCAGGGTAGTGTGAGGAATACGAAGGCTTCTGTTGCGTCATCTCTGATTAAAATTAAAGCAGAAAAGGCTGCACTTTTGGTTAAAGCTTCATATTTGGAGGAGATTCATGTGCTGAATAGCACTCTGATAGCAGAGTGCTATCAGAAGAAAATTAGAAGAACTGGAACTTAAAGCTAAGCTAGCTGAGGTAAATGCAAAGCTAGCAGTATTGAATGCCTCAAAGAAACATAAGCATAAAACTGATAAGTCCAAGTTACAGCCAGAGGAGCCCAAATCAAGCACACTTGCATTGACACCGGTTTCCAGATTGTGTTCTTTGAATCAGACTGAAACTGTTCCTGTTTTGCTAAAAGAGGAAACGGGGTCAAATGATTATTGGGACGAAATTAACTGGGAGGAGCCAAAGATATGTGCCACATTGGTGGGTCCTTTCAACCCAACAGGGGCCGGTACCGCCACTGAAACGGGTTCTTCACACATTGAATCTCCACCTGTTCTCTCAACTGAATCCCAGGAACTTCAGCAGGACACTGAGGTCCCTGCCATTGAGACACAAGAAGCACCCCTGAAGATCAAACGGGACAGTACTTTGCAGTCAGAGGCTGCTGACCAGCCTCTGACTGAGATGGTCGGTGACACAGAGGAGCAGGAGAAGACTGTGGTTCCTGTTCCTGAGGCCGTTGAGTGGCCTGTTGAGGAAATGCTTCAGCTGCTGGAGCCGGTGAGGAGCGGCTCATCAAAGAATACATCAAGCATGAGTGACTTCTCCTTTGCAGTGAACAGAGTAAGGGACGTTGTTGTGCAGCCTCCACTGTGGTTTGACGAGCCCATGCACTTTAATGGTGTCTTGACTGACTCTCATTTTGAAGAATGTTCTATTTCCATTGTATCGTTTGTTTTGTATCTGCTTGTTTGTCAAGCCCAAAAGCTGTTTCAACTCAAACAGTACAAGGCCTTCAAAAGAAAAAGGTGGAAAATGTTTTACAGATTAACTGCTTAACGGGATGGAATTAAATATTGAATTGTTTTGAATAATGAATATTGATTTTTGGATATGCGGATTTGTTAAATGTGTAAACTGTGTTCCTAGCAAAATATGTTGAAATGTTTATAGACCAGCTAAGTTAATTTATGGCTCCAAATATAAATTGTATTTCATGTAATTGTTTCGTTCCTGGCTTTCACAATTAAGGGGCCGGTGTGTTGGAGCCATATGGTCTGTTGTTCCTCCTGCCACTGGGTGGCGCACTGTATTTTTGTCCTGCAATTACCTGCCCTATATAAAGGGGGAGAAAGGTGCTGTCAGGTGTTGCAGTGTGGAGGCAAACAGTCTTTTGACCGTGTCCGACCGTGTCCGACCGTGTCCTATCGTGTTCTATGTATCGTGAGTTCTGGATTTCTGTGTATTTGTGGATGGCTGAAAGGTAATGCCAATAAACCAGTGGAACACAGCTTTTTCTGAGCTTTATTCTGTGGAAGACACGCGTCCGAGACGCCACACACGCTGCATCCATAGCGGACCTTGCACAGGGCAAGTTTTGGCCGCTACACATAACAAAAGAAGACATAATGAAAGTTGTTGCAGTAAAAGCCAAGCCTTTTCAAGGATTTCAAGCACCTGCACGAAACTTGTAAGTTGAGCAGCCGAGTCGAGGGCGAGCTCTGGGGCTGATAAAACATATTTTAGTCCTCCAGGCACAGCCCAGTCCAGCAGCTTATTTATACTGTGGCTGGTGAACGACGACGTTTTAAAGTGCGATATTTTGTGACAGAAAATATCAGCATCAACGGTAATATTGAATGCCTCAGACGCAATAACTTTAGATCAGGAAAATCCCAGTGAAGTATTTCAAATGAACGCAAAAATAAAAACATGAGCTGTAATGAATAAGCAGTAGAATGGAACACTTTTATGGAACGTTTATCATTTAAAAGCTTAAAGTGAGTATGAGAAGGTTTATTTATTTTTCATTTTTATTTTGACTATTCAATGTATTAATACCGCTTGTAAATGTAAGTTAAAGTTATACACCAATCAGGTCAGTGTTTGTGAAGAAAAGTTGAAAAACACGTTGAAAATGACAGGAAGTAAACAAACTGATGACATCACACTGGAGAGACAAAGGTTATGGGTAATTTACTCAAAATAAACAACTTTTTTGACTCATTAAACATTGATTCAACAAAATAAAGGTGCTGACATGTATTTTTCTTTGTCAAATGGAAAAAAATCTGACATTACAGGAGTTTTAGCCTGGTGTACAGTGTAGTTGCTACAGTAATTTCCCAGTGTGATGTCATCATTTACAACCAGGAAGTAGAGAAAAAAAAGGCTAAACTGGGGTACAATGTGTAAAGATTTAAGCAGATTTTGAAATATATTTATCGTAACTGCATTTCAGTTAAATGAGTGGTCCAACCTGTCAGAAGCACTTTAATTTATGCCTCTACAGCTGAAATTTCAATATATTACCAAAAAATTACAAACTTTTTCCTATTAGTCCAAAGAAAAGACACACGCGATAAATATTGAGCCCTAAAAATATTATTCATTTATTGAACGATTAGTCGATTTAGTAATTATTGTGACCTATTAGTTGAATTTAAAAGTTAATTCTCGTAAATTACACGGTTATAAAAGAAGGCCACAAGAATGATAAATATATAGAAATATAAGTTCAAGGACATACTATTACTATAAACTGCTCAAAATATGTTTAGCGTTCACAAAAAACATCTAAAGCATCAGAGGAAATGTCGACAAATATTTGTACCCAAATTTTGGACAATGAAAAGCTTATCTGTCTCTCTGGAGTTAAATAATGGAATGACTTGAATCTAGATTTGCTTCATTGTTCCATCATGATGACATTTAAGGAGAAATATAAAGAAATTATATTTACGAACAACAAGAATAATGTTAAATGTGACGTTATTTGTGACTTGTGCATTATGTTTGGAATAGATTCATAAATTCCATTCAATGTTTAATAAACAATTTGTTCATTATGAGAAAGAAACAACACAAAATTCCTCTCAAAATCCAGGAAGAATGTACCATGGAACGCACGGGTGCTTGAAATCCTTGAAGACGCTTGGATTTTACTATTCAAGGTTGGGAAAGTGCTTGAAATTTAAACTTGGCAATTTGTGTCCCACACATTTTGACTGAAAAGAGCAATAATAGTCTTGAGTTTGTTCGTGTATAATCGTGTATAATAACTATCCATGTTATTGAGTTTCATGCTAGTTCATACCACTTTCTAAAATGCCATAAACTACAGAAAATTACTTCTGATTTGCACAAAAAGTCCAACAAAGCACACTTCACCAAGCCTTTTGATCACATTTCCAAAGTTCATACTGGGAAAGAAATATATTTCATTATTTTGTTGATTTAGAAAACTACATTTACAAGAGACATTTGTAAGTTTTTTCAGAATGCAGAAAATACAGCTGTGCGTTGGGGCCGAGTTAAGTATAAAGTCTACCTTGAAAGTGCTTGATTTTATCTTTAAAATGTGTACAAACCCTGATATAACCGAGACAGTTTAAACATAACGAAATAATCAGAAAGACATACCTTCATAGTCGATCTGCACAGTTGTTCCACCAATAAACGCTTCGAAAGTGAAATCAGATTTTGTGTAATTGACCAAAACTCCTCCTGGAGCGTCGGTGAAAGAATAGTTGCCGATTTTGGTGCCGTTGTCCGATACAGTGACAACAGACCCATCAGCTTTCTGGTCAAAGAGTGGAATAAAAAAGAAAACTTGATTATAGAAGTACCTTTTGTTTACGGTAAGATTGGGTTCAATGAAAAATATAATGCATTATTTGGATTGTTAGTAGCTTTTAAACGCTCGTGTGTGTCTTTACTTTGGCATATCATGAACTAAATAAAATGAATGGGGGAAAAAAACAACCTTTCTTGGATTTTCCCTATAGACCCTTTAAAAGTCTAAATGGAAGCAAAAGTTTCAGTGCAACATGCTGTGATTTAACCCCAAAATATCACAAAATATGAATAATTTAGATGATTTTGTCAAAGTAAAAGCCTCAGACACATGTGAGTGACATCAGAGCTGCTTTAAACACATTTATTATTGTATTTTACATCATGTTTGAGGAAATTATCATCAACTCATTGATGATAATTTCGCATTTTTGATGAAGAACAATCCAGATTAATGGGTTTTACTGGAAAAATACTCATAGAAATGTTGAGCCCACAATCATTTTTCATTTTATCTAGAGATATATGAGATACTGTTCCAGAAATTAGATTCTTTTGAAGCTAAAATACAAATCGATTGTTCTATAAAAGCAAACTAACTTCCCACTTCTACTCTGGAAATTCAAATGTGTTGCTTTTTTCCAACACAAACACTTCAAACCAGTAGAATTTAGATCAAATGTGAGACAATCATTCAAGCATTTACTGTCGACTTCATTTTGCTTCCAGTTGCCTCCGTTCTGAGATTACGATGTCATATTTTAAAAGGGTCTAAAAGGGGCAGAACATGTAAGTTTTGAATAATCTTGTTGAGTCCAGATTGTACAGTTTGGTGCAGGAGCTACTTTAAGACTCATCTTTATGTCTCTGTGGGACAAAAATGTATTTGGAGAAAACAATGTCACAGAAAAATCTAAGGATGAAGTGGATTAAAAGGAAGTAATAAGCCATATTTAGGATAAGATTGGACACGTTTGTTATTTCCACATGAAAGTAAATATGTTGAGCAAACTGACAAAAAAATATTGAAAAAAAAAACAGAAAAACCATCAACAAAGGTCAGATTTAAATCTACAGTCATGGCTTAAAGCAGGGACGTCCAAACTTTTTCCATCGAGGACCACATATAGAAACATAGATCAAGCGGAGGGCCACAAATCAATCGCGAAACGTTAAATAAGCTGCATTTATCTGATGTTTTAAGCTCCACCACATCTACATTCAGTCTCAGTGCCTTAATATCAGGTCTGTGTGGCACCAAAATGTTAGTTATTTAGGTTAAAATTGTAGAAAATCTGAAATGTGCTGTAAATAGTACTTATCAGGACAATGTGGGCCAGTTCACCAGGAAGACTAAGGGCCAAGAAAATTTGGTCTGAGGGCCGCATTTGGCCCCCGGGCCTGAGTTTGGACATGCCTGGCTTAAAGTGTTACACCCCTACAATCTTTCCTATAAATTGTACTATTTCTCCCCAAAAAGACAACTTTCAGGTGTGATATTTATATTGCCCATACCTGTCACTTGCCCCAGGTGGGTTTAAACGAGTTATTTATCTACAATTATGAAAGAGAGCCAATCATTTTGTCAGAACCATTTTTGGAGTTTTGTTGAAATTATGTCAAATTCGTTTTTGTTTTGGTTTTTAGTTTATTGATCCAATACACACAAAGGAAATAAAAATGTTGCAATACTTTTTTGTGTAGAAATACTTCATTTTGTGGCACAATGTCATGACTTTCAGCCATTACTGCAACTTGCGACTTCAGACAGAGCAGTGCCTCCAGTTCGTTTTGACGTTGATTTACTCACGTGGATCTTGCCGTCGTTGTCCAGAGACATTACTTGACCATTTGTGGTGAAAGAAATTTTCTCCACAAATGGGACGTCCGTGAGGCGGCGGGTGAAGTGATGGGTTTTCAAAGTAACGTAGGAGTTTGTCAGCAACGTCTGAGGACAGAAGTCTTTGAAGGAGCGAGCGTTTCCCAGACGGTCAATGACGGTGTTTGCAACCACCGCACAAGTCATCTTCTTCCACTCCATACACCTGAGAAGAAACAGAGTGAATGTGTGAGAGAGAGGAAGAGAGACAAAGACAGAGAGAAGGACAGAGAGAGAGGGGGAGGGAGAGAGAAGAAGAGAGACAAAGACAGAGAGAACGACAGAGAGAGAGGAAGAGAGAGAGGAAGAGAGACAAAGTCAGAGAACGACAGAGAGAGAGAGGAAGAGAGACAAAGACAGAAGGACAGAGAGGGGAGAGAGAGAAGAAGAGAGGCAAAGACAGAAGGACAGAGAGAGAGGGGGAGGGAGAGAGAAGAAGAGAGGCAAAGACAGAAGGACAGAGAGAGAGGGGGAGGGAGAGAGAAGAAGAGAAACAAAGACAGAGAACGACAGAGAGAGAGGAAGAGAGAGAGGAAGAGAGACAAAGACAGAGAACGACAGAGAGAGAGGAAGAGAGACAAAGACAGAGAACGACAGAGAGAGAGGAAGAGAGAGAGAAAGAGAGACAAAGTCAGAGAACGACAGAGAGAGAGGAAGAGAGAGAGGAAGAGAGACAAAGTCAGAGAACGACAGAGAGAGGAAGAGAGACAAAGACAGAGAGAAGGACAGAGTGAGAGGGGGAGGGGGAGAGAGAGAAGAGAGGCAAAGACAGAGAGAACGACAGAGAGAGAGGAAGAGAGACAAAGACAGAGAACGACAGAGAGAGAGAGAGAGAGGAAGAGAGACAAAGTCAGAGAACGACAGAGAGAGGAAGAGAGACAAAGACAGAGAGAACGACAGAGAGGGGAGAGAGAGAGAAGAAGAGAGGCAAAGACAGAGAGAACGACAGAGAGGGGAGAGAGAGAGAAGAAGATAGGCAAAGACAGAGAGGGGAGAGAGAGAGAGAGAAGAAGAGAGGCAAAGACAGAGAACGACAGAGAGAGAGGAAGAGAGACAAAGACAGAGAGAAGGACAGAGAGAGGGGGAGGGAGAGAGAAGAAGAGAGACAAAGACGGAGAACGACAGAGAGAGGAAGAGAGAAAGACAGAGAGAAGGACAGAGTGAGAGGGGGAGGGAGAGAGAAGAAGAGAGACAAAGACAGAGAACGACAGAGAGAGAGGAAGAGAGAGAGAGAAGAGAGACAAAGACAGAGAGAACGGTAGAGAGAGAGGGGGAGGGAGAGAGAGAGAGAACGACAGCGTGAGAGGGGGAGAGAGAGAAAGACAAAGACAGAGAACGACAGAGTGAGAGGGGGGAGAGAGAGAGAGAGTGAGAGGGGGAGAGAGAGAGAGAGAAGAAGAGAGGCAAAGACAGAGAGAAGAGGAACGACAGAGTGAGAGGAGAGAGAGACAAAGACAGAGAGAATGACAGAGTGAGAGGGGAGAGAGAGAAGAGAGAGAGAGAACAAGAGTCAGAGGGGAGAGAGAAGAGAGGTGAAGACAGAGAAAACGACACAGTGAGAGAGGGAGAGAGAAAAAAGAGAGGCAAAGACAGAGAATGACAGAGTGAGAGGGGGGAGAGAGAGAGAAGAAAAGACAGAGAGAACGACAGGGTGAGAGAGAGAGAGACAAAGAAAGAGTGAGAGGGGAGAGAGAGAAAAGAGACAAAGACAGGGAGAATGGCAGAGTGAGAGCGAAAACCGAAAGCGTGAGAAGGATAAAAGGAGAGAGAGAGAAAAGGAGAAAAGATAGACAAAGACAGAGAACGACAGAGTGAGAGGAAGAGAGACAAAGACAGAGAGAAGAGGAACGACAGAGTGAGAGGGGAGAGAGAGAGAGAGAGGAAGAGAGGCAAAGACAGAGAGAAGAGGAACGACAGAGTGAGAGGGGAGAGAGAGAGAGAAGAGAGGCAAAGACAGAGAACGACAGAGAGAGGGGGAGGGAGAGAGAAGAAGAGAGGCAAAGACAGAGAGAAGAGGAACGACAGAGTGAGATGGGGAGGGAGAGAGAAGAAGAGAGGCAAAGACAGAGAACGACAGAGAGAGAGGAAGAGAGAGAGGAAGAGAGACAAAGACAGAGAGAAAGACAGAGTGAGAGGGGGAGGGAGAGAGAAGAAGAGAGGCAAAGACAGAGAGAAGAGGAACGACAGAGTGAGAGGGGAGAAAGAGAGAGAGAAGAGAGGCAAAGACAGAGAACGACAGAGAGAGAGGAAGAGAGAGAGAAGAGAGACAAAGACGGAGAGAAAGACAGAGTGAGAGGGGGAGGGAGAGAGAAGAAGAGAGGCAAAGACAGAGAGAAGAGGAACGACAGAGAGAGAGGGGAGAAAGAGAGAAGAGAGGCAAAGACAGAAGGGCAGAGTGAGAGGGGAGAGAGAGAGGAAGAGAGAAAGACAGAGAAGGACAGAGTGAGAGAGAGAGAAGAGAGACAAAGACAGAGAGAAGAACGACAGAGAAACAGAGAGAGAGAGAGAGAAGGACAAAGACAGAAAGAAGAACAAGAAAGATTGAGAAGCAGAGAGAGAGACAGAGAAACACAGAGCAAGAGGGAAACAAAGACATAGAGATAAGAATGACAGAAAGTGAGAGGGAGAAAAGGAGAGAGAGAGAAAAGGAGAAAAGATAGACAAAGAAAGAGAGCAAGAGAGGGAATGACAGAAAGAGTGAGAGGGAGAAAAAGAGAGAGAAGATAGAAAAAGAGAAAAGATAGAGACAACAGCAAGAGTGGCAGAGAGAGAGAACAGAGTGAGAGGGAGAAATGGAGAGCGATAGAGGAAAAGAGAGAAAATGTAGAGAGACAGAGAGAAAGAACAGAGAAGTGAGAGAGACCAAAAGAGTGAGCCAAAGCGAAAAGAGACAGAAAGAGAGAAAAGGTTGAGAGAGAGAGAGAAAGAAAGAGAAAACAGAAGAGAAAAAGATAGAGGAGAAGAATAAGAGAAAGCAAAAGACAGAGAGACAAAGAGAGGGAGAGAGAAAAAAGAGAGAGACAGAAAAGAAAAGAGAGAAAACGTAGAGAGACAGAGATAGTAAGAGTGGCAGAGAAAGAACAGAGAATAAGAAGCGATAGAAAGAGTGAAAAAGACAGAGAGAAAGAAAAAAGCGAGAGAGCCAGAGAGAGAAAAGATTAAAAGAGAGAAAAGGTAGAGCGAGGGTGGCAGAGAAAGAACGAGAGAAAAAACAGAAAGAGACAAAAAAACAGAGAGAAAAGTGAGAGTGACAGAGAGAAAAAGAGAGAAAAAGAAAGACGGAGAGAGAGAAAAGAAAAGCAGTGATACTTACTGTGTCTTTCTGCAGCCAAAATTAGGCGCACAACCAGTCACTGTTATGTTTCTGTCCAGGCCACAGGTTGACGTCTCGCATGTTGCAGAGTTATAGTCGGGTGTGAAGCCTAAGGCCAGTTCTGCAAATGGGCGGAGTTTATTGAAAAAAAAGAAAAAAATTCTCTCTCCCTTTTTTAATTTTTCTATCTCTTCTCGTCACCTTTTTCGCTCCCTGTTCTTTATCTCCATTTTCTCTCTTTCTCTCACTTTTTTCTCTTTCTGTTCTTTATTTCTTTATCTCCTCTTGTCTCTTTTTCGTTCTCTGTTCTTTATCTCTCTGTTCTTTATCTCTACCCTTCTCTCTCTTTTTTTGTTCTCTTTTTGTGTCTCTCTACTGTTTCTCTATTTATCTCTCTCTCGCTCCCTGTTCTTTATCTCCATTTTCTCTCTGTCTCACACTTTTTTCTCTTTCTGTTCTTTATTTCTTTATCTCCTCTTGTCTCTTTTTCGTTCTCTGTTCTTTATCTCTCTGTTCTTTATCTCTACCCTTCTCTCTCTTTTTTTGTTCTCTTTTTGTGTCTCTCTCTGTCTCTCTACTGTTTCTCTATTTATCTCTCTCTCGCTCCCTGTTCTTTATCTCCATTTTCTCTCTGTCTCACACTTTTTTCTCTTTCTGTTCTTTATTTCTTTATCTCCTCTTGTCTCTTTTTCGTTCTCTGTTCTTTCTCTCTCTGTTCTTTATCTCTACCCTTCTCTCTCTTTTTTTGTTCTCTTTGTGTCTCTCTCTGTCTCTCTACTGTTTCTCTATTTATCTCTCTCTTCTTTATCTCCATTTTCTCTCTTTCTCTCACTTTTTTTCTCTTTCTGTTCTTTATTTCTTTATCTCCTCTTGTCTCTTTCTCTCGCTGTTCTTTATCTCCGTTTGTCGCCCTCTTTCTTGTTCTTTGTTCTCTTTCTTCCACTGCCACTCTCGCTCTCTACCTTTTCTTTCTTTTAAACTTTAAAAAAAAATATTTCGCTCTATTCTTTCGCTCCCTTTGACTCTGTTCTTTCTCTCTAACTTTTCTCTTGTTCTGTCTCTCACTTTTCTCTCTTTCCACATCTTGTTTTCTCTCTCTGTATCTGTCTTTCTCTCTTCTCTTCTATCTCTTCTCATCTCTGTCACATTTTCTCTCTCTGTTCTTTAGCTCCATCTTTCTCTCTTTCTCATTCTCTGTTTCTCTTTTTTGTGTCTTTCAACTCTCTCTACTGTTTCTCTATTTATACCTCTCACTTTTCTCTCCCTCTCTCTCTTTGTTCTTTATCTCTATCTCTATTTGTTCCTCTCTGTTGCTCTCACTTTTCTCTCTCACTCTGTTATCTTCGTTTGTCTCTCTTTCTCGTTCTCTGTTCTTTCTCTGCCACTCTCGCTCTCTATCTCTTGACCGTTTATCTCTTTCTTGCTGCTCTCTCTCTCTTTCTCCTATTCTCTCTTTTAATCTTTTCTGTCTTTCTCTCGTTTTGTCCCCTGCTCTCTCTGTTCTTTCTCTCATCTTTTCTCACTTTCTGTCTCTTGCCTCTCTCTATCTTTTTGACCTTTCTCCCTCTCTCTATCTCTTTCTCGTCTCACGTTTTCTTTGCTCCCTTTCTCTGTTCTTTATCTTGTTTTGTCTCTCGTTCTCAGTTCTTTCTCTTTTATCTCTCCCACTTTTTATCACTGTCTCTCTCCCTTTTCTCTCTTTCTCCCTTTTCTCTCTGTCTCTCTTGATTCTTTCACTCGCTCACGTAAAGTCAAACCTTTATTGAGTTATTGAATGGATGCTCCAGAGAAAGGCATGAAGGATTGTGCATAAGGCCGGGCAACAAGAACATACCAGTCGGCTTTTCTTGGAGTTAAAAGAGCTGTAGTTTCCAGATTTGGTTGAATTTAAAACAGGCCTAAGCATGTTTAAGGCGAGGAAAAACATGCTACCAGAAAACATTCAGAAAGTGTTTCGTGACAGTCAGGGAGGCAAATACCTGAGAGGGGAGTCAAAAAATAAATAAAAAAAGCACTTCTTTATGACAAAAAAGGGCATGTTTTTTGTTTTGTTTTGTTCAAATTGTGGAGTTGAATTGTGAAACAATTTATCTAAGAAGTGCAAATTTATATTCATTTACAAATATATATTTCACAGAACTTGTCCTCTGAAGATATAATGAAAAAGAAGAACATGTCTTTAGTAGAATGTGCTAAAAAAGGTCATTTCTGTCTTCTTTGTTCTCTGTATTTATGTTTGGACAAAGTAATGTAAAAGGTCGACATTTGATGTGATCGCGCTCGCTGCAGTGATGAACAGACTACCAGGTTGAACTAACTCTATGAATGAATGCTGTGAGAGGTGGGCGTGGCTGTGAGAGGTGGGCGTGGCTGTGAGAGGTGGGCGTGGCTGTGAGAGGTGGGCGTGGCTGTGAGAGGTGGGCGTGGCTGTGAGAGGTGGGCGTGGCTGTGAGAGGGGGGCGTGGCTGCGGTGCGTCCATGTGCCAAACGTTTGGTGTCGGACATTTGTCCTTCAGGACAGTTTTAAGTTCCTATGTATTATTATAGGCCTGTTCAAGTGACACAAATGTGGCTTTATTTCTACACAGCACAGCTCATATCTGAGGATACGCGGCAACGCAAAAATAAAGAAAAACTTTGGGATCTGCAGGGATCTGGGAGGACAGAAGCGGAGAACAACGTATGTTTACATCGTGGGCCTTCGGAGCTGTTTTATCGTCCCGTATATGAGTCCCTCTGTTGTTTGACTTGTTGGAGGAGAACAAGTGTCTTCTGTGAAGCGTTGGCTTCTTTCTTTGCCTGGATGTGCCATGGATGCAAACATCTCCTGCACTGACGGCCTTTTAAACACCACAGTTCTCTGTCATTGGTTCAAACGTGTTTGCCATATATGGACTGCCACATCCCCCTCCAGCCTCCAGTGGACAAGTACAGCCTCTCTGGGCTAGTGTTAGCGCCGTGAAGGAGGAAAGGAGTATTGTACTGAATACTGACTAAAACTGTAAAAGAGTTAGCATCTACATAGGTTTTCACTTCTACCTACCTCCTTTTCAAATATCTGTTTATTATTATATGTTTTGGGTATATGTAGTGGAAATAAAGATTTTAAAGGGGACAGGACAACTCCCCCACATGGGGAGGTTTTACTGTTTATAAAATGACGTGTTCTTACGGTTTTGTCGTCTGCATCCTCCGACCAAAACATCCATATTGCTTCGAGCAGCATATGTCTTCTTTTGATTGTCAACATATACTCTCAGCTGGTAAAGACGAGAGACATCGATCAAACACACGACAGTCAAAAAAGAAATGAGCTGGATCTGTTTTCACAAAGACTCAGGGCATGTTTTCAGCTCAATTAATTAAAATGCACCTTTTCCACATTCTCCTGCATGACTGCAGTGGATGTTAGTCACATTTAACCGCTCGTCTGTTTCTGTTGCATCTGTTTTTGTTTTTTAATTCATCTGAGACACAAACTGCAGACCACTGACACAAAGAGAACAAGCATTTATATCCAACAGTAACACGTCCTGTGAGGTGACCTGCTGTCTCTTCGTTGCTGTTCACATGTTGTCAGTTTCAGAAGCTGCAGATGCCACGGTTCTCACCTGTGGACCCCCCAACTCCCCTCTTCCACTACTGTTTCATTCTTGATTTTCTTTCCTTCTTTTGGTCAAATCTACAACAGAATCTTTTATTACTGTTGGGATTTGTGGCTGTACAAAATAATCAGATTTGATTCAAAAACTGTGCTGTTCTTATTGAGCAAAACGTGGATCTGAAAAATGCTTTGCAGAGATTTGTGCAAACCAGGCCTTTGTCCTCGAGGCCAGAAACGAGTCCAACGCTTTTCAAACAAAAAAAAGTGAAAGGCTTTAACAACATTAAAGGACCTTACCGGGTCTAAACCGGGTCTAAACCGGGTCTAAACCAGGACTAAACTAGGCGTAAACCAGGAGTAAACCAGGTCTAAACCAGGACTAAACTAGGAGTAAACCAGGTCTAAACCAGGACTAAACCAGGTCTAAACCAGGACTAAACCAGGAGTAAACCAGGTCTAAACCAGGAGTAAACCAGGTCTAAACCAGGAGTAAACCAGGTCTAAACCAGGACTAAACTAGGAGTAAACCAGGTCTAAACTAGGAGTAAACCAGGTCTAAACCAGGACTAAACTAGGAGTAAACCAGGTCTAAACCAGGAGTAAACCAGGTCTAAACCAGGACTAAACTAGGAGTAAACCAGGTCTAAACTAGGAGTAAACCAGATCTAAACCAGGACTAAACTAGGAGTAAACCAGGAGTAAACCAGAAGTAAACCAGGTCTAAACCAGGACTAAACCAGGACTAAACCAGGTATAAACCAGGACTAAACCAGGAGTAAACCAGGTCTAAACCAGGAGTAAACCAGGTCTAAACTAGGAGTAAACCAGGTCTAAACCAGGACTAAACCAGGTCTAAACCAGGACTAAACCAGGAGTAAACCAGGTCTAAACCAGGAGTAAACCAGGTCTAAACCAGGAGTAAACCAGGTCTAAACCAGGTCTAAACCAGGACTAAACCAGGTCTAAACCAGGACTAAACTAGGAGTAAACCAGGTCTAAACCAGGACTAAACCAGGACTAAACCAGGTCTAAACCAGGACTAAACCAGGAGTAAACCAGGTCTAAACCAGGAGTAAACCAGGTCTAAACCAGGTTTAAACCAGGTCTAAACCAGGACTAAACCAGGAGTAAACCAGGTCTGAACCAGGTCTGAACCCGGACTAAACAGGTCTAAACCAGGTCTAAACCTGGACTTAACCAAGTCTACACCGGAAAAAAAAACATTATTTGTTTAAATGACTCGAATCCAGAAAATCTTCATTTCAACCATCTTGAAAAGTTAAGATGCATTTTCTTCATGGTCCTAGATTATTTTACTTGTTTGAAGGTGTTTTGGACTTCAGGTCATTTCTTCTTATTTCAAGCTTAACTGTTTACCCATGATTTTTTTTCCTTACCTAATTTTTCTTATTTTCTTATTTTTAAGCGAACTTATCTTATAACCATCAGAAATGTCTTGAAACCCATGAAATTGTCGACATCAACAAAGAAATATCATCGTCAAAACGACTCACAATAAGATCAATATTCTGAATTCAGTGTGTTTTAAGCCATGCTAGACAGAATTTTTGCATTGTCTATATTTCTTTGACGGTTGAGGGCCGGATCATGTCCCGTGGAGGGCCTGAGTTGGCCCCTGGGCCTTCAGTTGAATAGCCCTGCTGTGGTGCATTTCGGGCTTTTTGTGCTAAAATGGATTTATTTCCTTCTCTCAAACCACCTTTTCTTCTTCGCCAGGATCTGAACCTCACAGTCCTCAGAGGAGTGCTCAGTGCCTCTGAGACCGACGTGTGCCCATTTTAATTGATGCATTTCTTTTGGTTTTTTAAGCATAAATTATAATTTATTGCCACATGTGTCTTTGTGAATACTGGTCCATGGCAGCACATGTTGTTTCACTTACCATATCTGTTTCCATGTCGTCCCATTGAATGTTACGTCCAAAAACCATGATCACATCCCCATAAGGTACGAAGTAAATCTTGTCTGAAGTCTAAAAATAAACAAAACAAACATTATTGTTAAATGATTAAGTCAAATTGAAGACATTCAAACCCACAGCCTCCTCCCTCAGACGTGGAGTCCACACTTACTCGGCTGAATTCCACAGCGCAGCTTGGCGTTACTTTGGGGATCGTGGACTTGTAGGTAGATTGAAGAGCGTCTATGGCGGCTGTCAGTCCTTTTGTGGCCGGGTCTACTATTTGGTAATTGTAGTCGGTCGGCCCCACTTGGAAAAAGTCCACGCAGTCCACACCATCTTTTTGGTCAAAACAGACTTTAAAGGTGGAGATTGGATGTGATATCTGCAAAAATAAGAAAAGTGATTTAAAAAGCTCTTTATCATTTTCCAAATTCTTTATGGATTGAGTCTAAAGCACCATTGAATGTCTAACGTGAGAGTGCCATGTCCTAATGTGAAATACACGTCTGAATTATTATTATTGGTAGTATTTGTCTAGTGGCTGTATTTATGTTTTTCCTTTTTTTTTAACTGTATGTGCAATTATTGGCTAAACGTGGATTCCTAAAGATAAACCATGACTTTACTGCAAATCTATTCAACTGAAGACCCGGGTTCTGTCCTGGCTCAGTCCTGGTTCAGACCTGGTTCAGACCTGGTTCTGTCCTGGTTCAGTCCTGCTTTAGTCCTGGTTTAGACCTGGTTCAGACCTGGTTCAGACCTGGTTCTGTCCTGGTTTAGTCCTGGTTTAGTCCTGGTCTAGTCCTGGTTTAGACCTGGTTCAGTCTTGGTCTAGTCCTGGTTTAGACATGGTTTAGACCTGGTTTAGTCCTGGTTTAGTCCTGGTCTAGTCCTGGTCTAGTCCTGGTTTAGACCTGGTTTAGTCCTGGTTTAGTCCTGGTCTAGTCCTGGTCTAGTCCTGGTCTAGACCTGGTTTAGTCCTGGTCTAGTCCTGGTTTAGACCTGGTTTAGTCCTGGTTTAGTCCTGGTCTAGTCCTGGTCTAGTCCTGGTCTAGACCTGGTTTAGTCCTGGTCTAGTCCTGGTTTAGACCTGGTTTGGTCTTGGTTTAGTTCTAGTTTAGACATGGTTTAGTTCTAGTTTAATCCTGGTTTAATCCTGGTTTAGTCCTGGTTCAGACCTGGTTTAGTCCTGGTTTAGTCCTGGTTTAGTCCTGGTTCAGACCTGGTTTAGTCCTGGTTTAGTCCTGGTTCAGACCTGGTTTAGTCCTGGTTCAGACCTGGTTTAGACCTGGTTTAGTCCTGGTTCAGACCTGGTTTAGTCCTGGTTTAGTCCTGGTTCAGACCTGGTTTAGTCCTGGTTCAGACCTGGTTTAGTCCTGGTTTAGTCCTGGTTTAGACCTGGTTTAGTCCTGGTTTAGTCCTGGTTTAGTCCTGGTTCAGACCTGGTTTAGTCCTGGTTTAGTCCTGGTTTAGTCCTGGTTCAGACCTGGTTTAGTCCTGGTTTAGTCCTGGTTTAGTCCTGGTTTAGTCCTGGTTCAGACCTGGTTTAGTCCTGGTTCAGACCTGGTTTAGTCCTGGTTTAGTCCTGGTTCAGACCTGGTTTAGTCCTGGTTTAGTCCTGGTTCAGACCTGGTTTAGTCCTGGTTTAGTCCTGGTTTAGTCCTGGTTTAGTCCTGGTTTAGACCTGGTTTAGTCCTGGTTTAGTCCTGGTTCAGACCTGGTTTAGACCTGGTTTAGTCCTGGTTTAGTCCTGGTTCAGACCTGGTTTAGTCCTGGTTTAGTCCTGGTTTAGTCCTGGTTCAGACCTGGTTTAGTCCTGGTTTAGTCCTGGTTCAGACCTGGTTTAGTCCTGGTTTAGTCCTGGTTCAGACCTGGTTTAGTCCTGGTTCAGACCTGGTTTAGTCCTGGTTTAGTCCTGGTTTAGTCCTGGTTTAGTCCTGGTTCAGACCTGGTTTAGACCTGGTTTAGTCCTGGTTTAGTCCTGGTTTAGACCTGGTTTAGTCCTGGTTTAGTCCTGGTTCAGACCTGGTTTAGTCCTGGTTTAGTCCTGGTTTAGTCCTGGTTCAGACCTGGTTTAGTCCTGGTTTAGTCCTGGTTTAGTCCTGGTTTAGACCTGGTTTAGTCCTGGTTTAGTCCTGGTTCAGACCTGGTTCAGACCTGGTTTTAGTCCTGGTTCAGACCTGGTTTAGTCCTGGTTCAGACCTGGTTTAGTCCTGGTTTAGTCCTGGTTTAGTCCTGGTTTAGACCTGGTTTAGTCCTGGTTTAGTCCTGGTTCAGACCTGGTTTAGACCTGGTTTAGTCCTGGTTTAGTCCTGGTTCAGACCTGGTTTAGTCCTGGTTTAGTCCTGGTTTAGACCTGGTTTAGTCCTGGTTTAGTCCTGGTTCAGACCTGGTTTAGTCCTGGTTTAGTCCTGGTTCAGACCTGGTTTAGTCCTGGTTTAGTCCTGGTTTAGACCTGGTTTAGTCCTGGTTTAGTCCTGGTTCAGACCTGGTTTAGTCCTGGTTTAGTCCTGGTTTAGACCTGGTTTAGTCCTGGTTTAGTCCTGGTTCAGACCTGGTTTAGTCCTGGTTTAGTCCTGGTTCAGACCTGGTTTAGTCCTGGTTCAGACCTGGTTTAGTCCTGGTTCAGACCTGGTTTAGTCCTGGTTCAGTCCTGGTTCAGACCTGGTTTAGTCCTGGTTTAGTCCTGGTTCAGACCTGGTTTAGACCCGGTTTAGACCTGGTTTAGTCCTGGTTTAGACCTGGTTTAGTCCTGGTTTAGTCCTGGTTCAGACCTGGTTTAGTCCTGGTTTAGTCCTGGTTCAGACCTGGTTTAGTCCTGGTTCAGTCCTGGTTTAGTCCTGGTTTAGTCCTGGTTTAGTCCTGGTTTAGACCTGGTTTAGTCCTGGTTTAGTCCTGGTTCAGACCTGGTTTAGACCTGGTTTAGTCCTGGTTTAGTCCTGGTTCAGACCTGGTTTAGTCCTGGTTTAGTCCTGGTTCAGACCTGGTTTAGTCCTGGTTTAGTCCTGGTTCAGACCTGGTTTAGTCCTGGTTTAGTCCTGGTTCAGACCTGGTTTAGTCCTGGTTTAGTCCTGGTTTAGACCTGGTTTAGTCCTGGTTTAGTCCTGGTTCAGACCTGGTTTAGTCCTGGTTTAGTCCTGGTTTAGACCTGGTTTAGTCCTGGTTTAGTCCTGGTTCAGACCTGGTTTAGTCCTGGTTTAGTCCTGGTTCAGACCTGGTTTAGTCCTGGTTCAGACCTGGTTTAGTCCTGGTTCAGACCTGGTTTAGTCCTGGTTTAGTCCTGGTTCAGACCTGGTTTAGTCCTGGTTTAGTCCTGGTTCAGACCTGGTTTAGTCCTGGTTTAGTCCTGGTTCAGACCTGGTTTAGTCCTGGTTTAGTCCTGGTTCAGACCTGGTTTAGTCCTGGTTTAGTCCTGGTTCAGACCTGGTTTAGTCCTGGTTTAGTCCTGGTTTAGTCCTGGTTCAGACCTGGTTTAGTCCTGGTTTAGTCCTGGTTCAGACCTGGTTTAGTCCTGGTTTAGTCCTGGTTCAGACCTGGTTTAGTCCTGGTTTAGTTCTGCAGATGTTGTTAAAGTCTTTTACATGTTTTTTGTTTTTCTAAAGTGTCGGGGACTAAACCGTCTGAAGAATCTGGCCTGTCGCGCTTTACTTCTTCAAGAATGAACCGTGTAATTCATATTTATCAAATTGTTTAAATGTAAAAAGTGGAGTACTCACAAACATTTTATTGTATGTTTTACTGTAAAAGGTCATTGCACAAGAACTGACGTCGACGACATCTCCATCTTTTCCTGCAAAACAGAAAAATGAAACGGAAACAAATCCAATCAGAAGAGCGAAGCGATGAAAAAGGCCTCTCAAAATGTATTTAGATTTTTTGAGGTGGCGCTAGCGAGTCATTTTGCATCGTTAATGTTTTAAGACTTCAAATCAATGTGAATTTTCATTCATGTTCAGGGGGTCACATTCAGGGTGGTTTGGGGGAGTAAAATAATAATGGCATTTTTTTTCCCCCACAATTATTTTTCTCCTGTAAAACAACAGCTAGAGTCTTGTCCCTTTGTCCGTGACAAACTGTTGGCTGTTATGAACTTATCTTTATATCTGTAGATCACTGTGTTCTGCTCTCAAATCTGCACAAACGCTCTATTCACGTTTTCCAGTGAAAAGATGTTACAGAAAGATACATTTGTAAAACATTGCGATTCACCACCTGAAGTCAAATCATATTCAAATGGATATTATTTCATCTGACATGGGTTCAGTATCTTTTGGCCAAATTTGAAGTGTTTTGCATGAAAACTGTTGGAGGAGGAGTCAAAAGTGCTCAGGTGTGTGCAGAAGGCAATACGGCTGACTTCCTGGTTACGTTTTATGTTAATGATGTTTTTATGTTTCATGTCTTCACATAATCCATTTTACGGGCCATTTTTCCATAGAATTTTCAGGTCAGGTTCCCGTTGGCCCCAAGTTAATTGATTTTTGAGGTGGCGCTACCGAGCCGGAATTAAAGCTCCCTGAGTTCTAATTTACGAGGCCATATTCATCCTTGTTTACTATTTGAATTTCGCGATTTTCACTGTTTTGTTACAATTATAATTAGTCCCTCGCCGAGATGATTATCATCCTTTGGCTAATAATAATAGAAGCCAAAAACTGAGCTCAAATACTACAATGCATTCCTCTGATTTGAGAAAAGTCACTGTATTCTAAACAGCACCAAATGAAAGAGTAACTGTTCTGTTGCTCTACGGGAGTATTCTGGGATCATCATTCAGTTACCTCCAAACACTGATTGTCGGTGCCCTGACCCTAAAAAGAGGGCCCCTGTTGACCCGCTGTCTGGAGCTGCGTTTGTGAACACTGCGGCTTTGACAAACAATTGCCTAAAATCACCACAAAATCACCAATTCAAGCCCAAAGCCAGCGATTGTGCCGACCTCATTATTGTTGTTCACTAATGAAACTGTAGTGATATTATGGTTAATTCAATCTTTAGTGGGCGTGGCTTAAAGAGGTGTTGGTGGGCGTGTCTTAAAGGGGTGTTGGTGGGCGTGTCTTAAAGGGGTGTTGGTGGGCGTGTCTTAAAGGGGTGTTGGTGGGCGTGTCTTAAAGGGGTGTTGGTGGGCGTGTCTTAAAGGGGTGTTGGTGGGCGTGTCTTAAAGTGGTCCTGATGAGCGTGTCTTAAAGGGGTGTTGGTGGGCGTGTCTTAAAGTGGTCCTGATGAGCGTGTCTTAAAGGGGTGTTGGTGGGCGTGTCTTAAAGGGGTGTTGGTGGGCGTGTCTTAAAGGGGTGTTGGTGGGCGTGTCTTAAAGGGGTGTTGGTGGCAGTGTCTTAAAGGGGTGTTGGTGGGCGTGTCTTAAAGGGGTGTTGGTGGGCGTGTCTTAAAGGGGTGTTGGTGGGCGTGTCTTAAAGGGGTGTTGGTGGGCGTGTCTTAAAGGGGTGTTGGTGGCAGTGTCTTAAAGGTGTGTTGGTGGGCGTGTCTTAAAGGGGTGTTGGTGGGAGTGTCTTAAAGGGGTCCTGATGAGCGTGTCTTAAAGGGGTGTTGGTGGGAGTGTCTTAAAGGGGTGTTGGTGGGCGTGTCTTAAAGGGGTCCTGATGAGTGTGTCTTAAAGGGGTGTTGGTGGGCGTGTCTTAAAGGGGTGTTGGTGGGCGTGTCTTAAAGTGGTCCTGATGAGCGTGTCTTAAAGGGGTGTTGGTGGGCGTGTCTTAAAGTGGTCCTGATGAGCGTGTCTTAAAGGGGTGTTGGTGGGCGTGTCTTAAAGGGGTCCTGATGAGCGTGTCTTAAAGGGGTGTTGGTGGGCGTGTCTTAAAGGGGTCCTGATGAGCGTGTCTTAAAGGGGTGTTGGTGGGCGTGTCTTAAAGGGGTCCTGATGAGTGTGTCTTAAAGGGGTGTTGGTGGGCGTGTCTTAAAGGGGTGTTGGTGGGCGTGTCTTAAAGGGGTGTTGGTGGCAGTGTCTTAAAGGTGTGTTGGTGGGCGTGTCTTAAAGGGGTGTTGGTGGGCGTGTCTTAAAGTGGTCCTGATGAGCGTGTCTTAAAGGGGTGTTGGTGGCAGTGTCTTAAAGGGGTGTTGGTGGGCGTGTCTTAAAGGGGTGTTGGTGGGCGTGTCTTAAAGGTGTGTTGGTGGGCGGTCTTGAAAGTGGGTGTTGGTGGGAGTGTCTTAAAGGTGTCCTGGTGGTGTGTCTTAAAGGGGTGTTGAGTGGGAGTGTCTTAAAAGTGGTCCTGATAAGTGTGTCTTAAATGTGTGTTGGTGGGCGTGTCTGAAAGGGGTGTTGGTGGGAGTGTCTTATAGTGGTGCTGGTGGGCGTGTCTTAAAGGTGTGTTGGTGGGCGTGTCTTAAAGGGGTGTTGCAGTGTCTTAAGCTGGGTGTGTTGGGTGGGCTTGTCTTGAGCGGGGTGTTGGTGGGCGTGTCTTAAAGGGGTGTTGGTGGGCGTGTCTTAAAGGGGTGTTGGTGGGCGAGTCCAGTGGTTCTGATGAGCGTGTCCTTGGGAAAGGGTGTTGGTATGTGTCCCAAAAGCGTGCAAAGGTCTTAAAGGGGTCCTGATGAGCGTGTCTTAAGAAGGGTGTTGGTGGGCGTGCATCTTGTAAAGGGGTCCTGATGAGCGTGTCTTAAAGGGGTGTCGGTGGGCGTGTCTTAAAGGGTGTTGAGTGGGCTTGTCTTAAAGGGGTGTTGGTGGGCGTATGTCTTAAAGGGGTGTTGGTGGAGCGTGTCTTAAAGGGGTCCTGATGAGCGTGTGTAAGGGTGTTGGTGGGCGTGTCTTAAAGGGGTGTTGGTGGGCGTGTCTTAAAGTGGTTCTGATGAGCGTGTCTTAAAGTGGTGTTGGTCGGCGTGTCTTAAAGTGGTGTCGGTGGGCGTGTCTTAAAGGGGTGTTGGTGTACAAACCATAGACCACGCCAACGAACATCAGGCTCAGGAGGAGGCGGAGCATCTTGGCAAGGACCAATCAGATCACAGCTACAAACACATTCAAAAATACACATGAGTAATGTTCAAAAACGGATTTAAAAACTGCCTTTAGTTCCCTTTAAAGCAGAACTAAATGCAGCTCAGTTGTGAAAATACAATGTTAAAGGACTCGCCAAATAGTAATTTTCTTTTTTTATTTTATTTTTTTAATCCCATACAAAAACATTTAACAAACTATAAAAAAAAAAGAACCAGGGTTTCAGGGTTTGCTTTTGATCAGTCTAAAATAATTTGATGGTTAAAGTAGTTTCAATTGAAAAAAAAAAAAAAAAAAAAAAAAGCAGATTTTTATTTAAAAATGGGTAAAATGCGCCTAACTCAAGTATGTTCCTGCGTCTGATTAGACTCTGCCTCATTTTCTGCTAAAAGGTAAATAGTACATAAAAATAACATAAAATCACAAATGAAATCCATGTGAATAAATCAGACGAACATGTGTAAAAATGCACCGACAAACGGGAAATACAGTCTGAATACTTTACCCCCAAACCCCCAGTTTAAAGCTGTTTAGAACATTTAAACAACATTTAACATTTAAACAACATTTAACATTTAAACAACATTTAACATTTAAACAACATTTAAACAACATTTAACATTTAAACAACATTTAACATTTAAACAACATTTAAACAACATTTAACATTTAAACAACATTTAACATTTAAACAACATTTAACATTTAAACAACATTTAACATTTAAACAACATTTAACATTTAAACATGTGAATTAGAATAGTCCCTCACCAGCACAAGTGTAGAAAAAAATCAAACAAAAACCAATAAAAACACCAAGAGACACCACAAGAACAAACCAGGTCTAAACCAGGTCTAAACCAGGACTAAACAAGAACAAACCAGGACTAAACCAGGTCTAAACCAGGACTAAACAAGAACAAACCAGGTCTAAACCAGGTCTAAACCAGGACTAAACCAGGTCTAAACCAGGACTAAACAAGAACAAACCAGGTCTAAACCAGGTCTAAACCAGGACTAAACCAGGCTCCAACCAGGACTAAACAAGAACAAACCAGGTCTAAACCAGGTCTAAACCAGGACTAAACCAGGTCTAAACCAGGACTAAACAGTGTCTAAACCAGGTCTAAAACCACAGGACTAAACCAGGCTCTAAACCAGGACTCAAACAAGAACAATCACCAGGTCTAAACCAGGTCTACACCAGACTAAAACCAGGCTCCTAAAACCAGGACTAAAACAAGAACAAACCAGGCTCCAAACCAGGTGGCTCAAACCAGGTCTAAAAACCAGGACTAAACAAGAACAAACCAGGTTCAAACCAGGTCTAAACCAGGACTCAAAACCAGGCTCTAAACCAGGACTAAACAAGAACAAAATCCAGGGTCTAAACCAGGTTCTAAACCAGGACTAAACCAGGCTCAAACCAGGACTAAACAAGAACAACCAGGTCTAAAACCAGGTCTGCAAACCAGGACTAAACCAGGTCTAAAACCAGGACTAAAACAAGAACAAACTAGGCTCTTCCAAACCAGTGTCTTAAAACCAGGACTAAACCAGGCTCTAAACCAGGACTAAAACAAGAACAAACCAGGGTCTAAACCAGGTCTACACCAGGACTAAAACCAGGCTCTAAATCCAGGACTAAAAACAAGAACAAACTAGGAAATTCAAAACCAGGTC